>JAZBGW010002661.1:0-10562 GCA_037464815.1 Mylabris variabilis | reverse complement strand
TAGTTTTTAACGGTGTACTTCAGTGATTTCCAAACTTTTCTCCCTACTATCGACCTGTAAATTTCTTGATAGCCCTTTAAGGACCACCGATTTTTGCAAAAAAAAACCAATTTATTTTGTTTTTGGTGAGAAGCTGTTTATTTTAGGTGTGTAAATGGTTTCAAGGAATTTTTGTTCTAAATCATCCATTTTTACCAAACACCAACTGTGCCTGATTGATTTTTTAAATGTATCCAATCTGTATGATACTCCTAGAAGTAGTTGGCGGACGATTCGAGTACTTTAAGGATTTGTAGGCTGGTCCCCAGAGAAGATCTTACCAAAAGCAGGACCACGTAGCTCATTTGCAATTTGGTCAAAAACGACTTTTTTTCTGGCAATGTCGAAATTTTCGCCACTCAGCTATACACGTAAATGACTTGAAATGACTCAAGGATCCTCGTAAAATAGTTTTTTTTTGTTTTCAATCACTGTATTCTGAAAAAAATTGAGAATCATTTTCTTAGTTAACGATCATGTAAAAATTGAAATGAACTAGTTATACGCCTATTCAGCTGTTGTTCTTTTTTATGCTAATGAGTACGAGTGCTACTGTTATCGCATTTATTTACTGAAGAAAAAATCCTTGACATTGGATATGTATAAATAAATAAATGTAGGCAACTTCTGGTAGTTTGAGTGAAAGGTAGGAAATCAGAGAAAATTGTAAAAATCCAGGTTTGAAAACAGAATAATAATGAATAACAATGTAATAACGATAATAATGAGAAATACCCTATTTATTTAATTAGAAAAGGATAAACAATCGTGACTTATCGATACGGTTATGTATTAGCGACATAAACAACTGTCTTGAATGTTCTATAATTGTCGTAAATTGTTGTCTTTAATTCTTGGGATGCACTTTTCGTTCTTTCAAAAATATCCAGATTTGAATTCGTTATTCTCTTGTTTTTTTTATTTTCATTTTCATTTCTCCCTTTTAATTAATGTAAAAATAAAAACAGAAAGTAAACATTTACGGGCGATGTTGTTACAATCACGTACTACAAGTGTGTTTTTCTTTAAATAAATAAACATTGAATAGTTTTTAACATTATACTCCAGCGCTTTTCAAACTTTTCTTCTTACTATCGACCTGTAAATTTCTTGATAGCCCTTTAAATACCACTAATTTTTACAAAAACAAACAATTTATTGTGTTTTTGGTGAAAAGATGTTTATTTTAGGTGTGTAGAATTCTTCTGCGGACCAATATTGATTTCTGAGCCGGAGGTTGAGAAGCACTGGTTCATAATAAACTAATGAGAGAGAACAATGACCGACACAGGGAGTCGAGGGATTTATGAGTTTTAAAGTTTCACGGTCAATTTTGGCCTATAATTTTTAATTTTTTTTTCGGGGCGTAAACGACAACCTTCAAAAATCTAAATGTTGCGAACGTATTCCAGTTTTTTAACATTTTTGACGTGTGCACAAGGCTCGTGAACCTTGTTGCATATTCGAAAGTTAGATTTGATTTCACCCATTTTCCAATGAGCTACATGGTCCTACGTTTGCTAAAATGTTCTTTGTGTCCGCCAACTAATAGGAGTTTTATTCGAATTTGGCATATTTACAGCAGCAACAGTGTACATATAAAACACATATGTTATATAAAATGTCATTTTCGTTTATGATTTATTATTAAATTGAAAATGGCCTGAACATGATAGGGTAGAAATTGAATTTTACCCAATTGCTTTCTTGTCTCATTTATTTCAGATTTATTTTTTTAAAGGTGAACAATGTTAAGACTAAGAGTTTCTGTTGTTCATAATTGATCTATCTTTAAAAAGAGTACTTTGTTCGAGCAAATGAAATAAAAATTGTATACTAGGGTGAAATGATCTTTTACAATGGTTTAAAGTAAATCTTTCCAATAATTTGATGAACAAAAAAATTACACATATTTCTTTTATAATTAGAGCCTGATCATTTTAATATCTGCTACTAGTTCTACTGCAAAAACACTAAAATTGTAATGAAATAATCCCACCGAAAGCCTTCCGGTATATATGGGACCTTTAAATGATTAAATTCTAATGATAAAAACAGTAATATTGAATCTTGAAAAGGGGGCAGTTTTTACAAGAGTTTTCGAGTTCTGTTCTAATTGTAATTCGTTTCCGTCATTGATCATCAGTTTTTCTGAAATTTTGGTACTGAAAGACACTTTTGGTCAATTTTAGAGATAAAGTCTACTTACATTTAAGTTTTTAGGGTGTTTTTATTTTTTAATTTTTAATTTCTATCGAATTTTGCTGATAAATCGTAGAAAGAACACAATTTAAACATTTCAAATCGTGTTTTTATCGCAATTTTTTAGCTTATAATTGGGCTGTGAGAAATTTTTGTCATAAATCTTTACTGTTTAATAAACGAAAATGAAAAAGATTGCAAAGACAAAAAAATTATTCTTCAGCTCTTGATTCGCCCTTATTTTCTTAGACATTTAATAAAATAACGAAATAAAATTAATTTTATCCAACTTATTGAATCAAGGGTTGTTGATATTATTGTGTTTTAATGAATTTCCAAGAGAAAATACTCGAAAAAAACCACCACCATTGGGGATGCAATTTCTTGTGACAGAGTTTTTAGTAATTTTCCGAAGGCGACAACAGAAGATAACAAGTCTATTTTCTAAAAGAAAACCACAGCAATACAATAACGAAACTATTCCAGTTATCATTGAAACAAACATACAATAAAGTTTACTTTTGTTGATTTTTGGACCATATGCTCTTTAAAAAATAATAGTCAAGTTTTAGATGATTTGTTATTCACAATTTAAATCGAACATCCCAAATCAACAAACCCTAACATTAATCTCTGTACTGTATTGAACCAAATAGTAATACCTACATAAATCATTTTCTACATTTTTTACAATACACTGTTTTTTTTTATCTGCAAAAAAACTGATATTAAGGGATACGTGATATCGGGATACAATCCAACAATACAACCCTCGATTATTGCTGAATATATCACCTAAATTTTTTTTATATCATGCTGGCAAAAGGAAATAGAAACATTAGAAATAAACATTTTTCTTTCGTGTTGTTTCTAAAATAATTTACAGAGAAATGTACGGATCAAATCAAAGCAGATTAAGCTTATAATCTCATTAGTCTCATTACTTTAATCAGGATCTTATTATTAAAACTTCTCGTTATTTTTAAAATTATTTCCGAATTTCTCTTTCTATATGCAAATAGTAAAACGTTTCTGACTTCAATTATTTTTTATGCCTGCAGCCTCTAAATTTCTATACGTTAGGACAGATTTTCAGTAATGAAAATTATTCTAAATTCACCCTGATAGCAGTAGAAGGACTGGCTCTTTTAGATTTTAACGGAGAATATATTAGAGAGAATAAAGTCGATTTTCTTGTAGGCATATAATAAGAACACATGAGTGGTTTTGTGGTTTTTATTGTTATTCAATGTTCACAATTTTAAATGTAAGAAACTCGTTTATTGTATTTTATTATATTTTAATGTGTTCCACACTTTTGGAATTTCGATTTTATCCATTTAATTACAAGAATTCTCTTATTTATTTTTCGCCAAAGTATTAATTATATGTTGGTTAATTTTCAATATTAAACTTCCGATGTTTATTAGATTAGTTTTCAAATTTATTACGGAAGGATGTAACTGAATAGTAGTAGAATCTAAATGGTGTGTGAAATTTGTAGGCAGTATTTCAAGAATTTCTAAAGCTTTAAGAATAGGATTCCTTTTTATTTTTTCAATAAAATACGAAGATAGAACTGTGTAACAACAAGATCCAATACACATTTTACTTTAAATAGAAAGATATAGTTGTAAAAGTATCATCAACATAGCTAAAGAAAATGTGTCCTTAGAGTCTTGTCTGTACTATTTTTCCTTGTGTTTTAAATTAAAAAATTATGGATTTAAATAAGCGGTTTTCGAGTTGAATTTTTAATTTAACGGTTACAGAACAAAAAAAAATTAAATTGTTGAATATATTCTAACAAGAACACGATTTAAACTCACAATCAGTTCAAGTTATTTTTGAAACTTTATTCTTTTTTTTTCGGAAAACGTTTTATTTTCGTTGACATCAAATTTAGTGTTTGTTACAATTTAATAAAGACGACACATGTGAAAAATTAGTGTTAAAGTAGTTTGTTATAGTGGAAATTTACTAGGAAGTTAATCAACAAAATATTAAAAAAAAAAATGAATGAGTGTAGTTTAGAAGATGAAATTACATTATTGTTACGTTTAAAACCACCACCACCAACACCACCAATTCGTCGTCATTATCCTATCAATAATGTAAATACTACATCGAAATCAACAAATATTCCAAAAGGTTGGGATGTGATTGTTGAATGTCCAAATGATAAGAAGAAATCATTATCATTACCAGCATCACCTATATTACAAACACGACGATTTAGTTTTGATGGAAAAATGGAATATTCACATAATAATAATAATAATAATAATAATAATGAAAGATCACGATTATCTACACCACCGATGCCACAACGTTTAAAACCATCAGCACCCCCACAAGAGATTATCGATGATGATGATGATGATTATAATTTAATGATGAAATCTACTGACTATTCAAATTTTAATTTAATATCAAATTATATGAATCCACATCAACCACCATTCTATCACTATTATAAACAGCAGCATCAGTATCAACAAACACCACAACCACCACCACCACCACCATTACAACAAAGTAGTGGAGATGCTTTGATCTATCAAGGGGATTTAATAAATGTTCAAGGTAGATATAGAGATTACATGCATGCCTGTAAAATAATCGATTACTATACACATGAATGCTTTAATACTTGGAAATATTTCAGCAAATATTCCTTGTAATAATCGAAGTTTTACACCACCATTACCCCCAAAAGTAACAACAACAACAACAACATTATTTCGGAGGAATTCTGCTTCAGATTTAATTTCAAATTACGGTATAATCTCACCATTAATGCCTGCCAGTGGTTTTCATGTTAAGACAACTGAAAAACCACCCCTTTCGCCATTACCACCACCATCACCATTAACATCACCTAATCGGCCACCAAGGTCTAAAATTGTCCTGTATAAAGATAATTCAACGGAATTATTACAACCATCATTAATATCAATTGATTCGGTAAGTAGCTTTTTCTCTGTTATCAATTATCAAATACAATTAGATAAATTCGAATATTTTAATAAAATCTATGATTAATTATTTATGTTATTAAAATTTGATGTGTGTAATTCGAGTTTTATCGAAATTATGATTGAAATAGTTAAAGAAAGATATATTTAATGAGTCATACAGTAGTCGCCGTTTAATGCGATCTTCTTCTTTATAATTTAAATAAAAGCGTAGAGTAATATGTTTATTATGAAGATGAAAAGATAATGAACGGTTTCGAAAACTTTTAAAGACAATTTTGATCTACTTGAATTCAAAAAATTTGATAGAAGATGAAAGATCAATGAGACTCCAAGATGATTTCGCTTTTGACAGTTTCAACATTTATTGGCAAACGACCAATTTTATTATGAAATTGTAACTTCTCAAGCGTTTTATAAAAAATTTACTCCATTTAAACAATAATTTTAAACGTATCTATTCCATAAAAAGATGTTTACGTATACGAAATTGAGCTCCATTGGATTTTAAAAAATAAAAAAGGGGTGTCTTTTAATGCAGCAATCGATCGGTTGACCTTTTTCTTCGGCAATTTTCCGAGCTTTAATTTCTACTTTCATCTGTTGAATTGTCTGGTTTCGAACAGCGACCAAAATCGTCTCTTTTTCACTACTTAAGAGCATAATGGTTGTTAAAGATTATTAAAAAAAAACATTTTTGAAAATCTACGGACTCTTAACTCGCCCATTGAATTGGAATAGAACGGAATTACTGTTAATTTGACTTAATTTTGAAGTGATCACTCTAAACGGCGCGTACTGTATTTGTAAAAAGCGGACAAATAAAAACTTGCATTTTTCTTTCTTCTTTTCCGTAACTTTATGAATTTTATTTTGAGATGCGTACAATAAAAGTTCCTGTTTATTGAATTTTCTCACCAAGAAGCTCATATTTATAATCAGTATTCTCTTCATCTGTAACGAAAATTATTTCCTGTACATTCCAACTAAACAACTACATATACATTATTTATTTCTATAGTATACTCCTATAATAAATAAAGCTTTATGTAGGCCAAACAATAATAATGATGACGATGGTGGTGATAATAATAAAAATTAATAATAAAATGAACGATTCTAGAATTTTAAAATAAGAAGACTGAACAGAATTGAATATACAGGGTGTCCCGTAAGTCGCGCATTTCTTCTTAAAGGGCACATAGGGGATGAAATTCCAAGACGAAAAGTCCTATATCATCTTGTTATCTGCCGCGCAAGTAATTAGTTATTAATTGAATCAAGTAGCCAATCAAAAGCTCGCTACAGCGACAAACAGAGAGAAGGAAAGTGTCTTGACGGTGGAACGTGGGAAGCGGACCAATTAGCAGGCTGGCGCGACAGCCGTTCAGACTAAGAGAGCACCTGATTGGCTACTTAATTTAATTAATTACTAAATTAAATAATTACTAAATAGTTTTTCATACCCTATCTGTCCTTTACGAGGAAATGCGCGACTTACGGGACATCCTGCATACAGATCGGGCTGTTTTTCTATGTGCATTTGGCAAACATCAGCCCTGTCCATCTGTACCACTTGCATATGAGTTAGAAAGAGTTAAAAAAAAATGATGGCAGCTGTTAGCCTTAGTCCATCGACAAAAAACATGTTCTTTTATACCAAAAAGTTTCCTGGGCTCGAATTTTATTGATATCAGCCGTGGGTTATCCATTTGATTAAACATTTTGTTGATAATAAAGCAGGTGTCAGTAAAATACATCTCGGATATATATTGAACTACCCGCGCTAGTCTTACTGACCTGTTTATTTAATATAAGCACCATTCGTTTTATTATAAACTGTAGATTACATTGCTTGTTTCCAGTGACTCTAAAAATCTTGATGAAATTTTAATTTACTTTTTTCTCGAAAACGAAGCCCTAATATATTGTACAAATCGGCTCAGTTTTTCGGGCCCTGTGGTTGAAAAATTAAAATTAAGATTAGATTTCACCCTGTATTTTGTAGTTCAAAGAACGGTATGTTGAGAATAGTCCTTTTTTATCTGATGCATTTGTTAGGGAATATTTCACGTGCTTATAACCAAGATAATAAATCTTAAATATCTTGTTGTTCGTTATAAATCTGTAAAATCTGAAACGAGTGAATTTTTTAGTATATAAGGAAGTGGTGTTTTTGGTCAAAAGATTAAGGGTGGGTGGTAGTAGCCGCTATCATTTCTAATTTTTAGACCTCCTATTTTCTCTCTAGCTCTTTCCAACTTATATTTTTCAAATGTACAGCCCAGTGCACTGAAAATGTGACGATAGTTGTGAGGCTGTGTAAGTCAGGCTAACGAGGGCGGTTCTTACAATACGGTAGATATCTAACAGGTCAGAATTTGGAAGGAAAAATATCCAACCAAAAATCGTAAGTGAGACTAGGGGTGTTATCTTATATATTTCCAGAACAGGTATAGTCGACTCACAATTTTAAAAGAGTAATTAAATTTTGATAATAAAGACCACTTGGAATGGTAAAATTAAAACGTGGTAGCTAAAAAATGTTGCCTATTTTAACACCTGCAACTCAATTATGGGACTGACCGCTTTACATAAACAGCCCTGAACAAAACTACCTGTTTTGATTGACAGAATTGTAAGGTTGTGAGTTAACTATAATTGCTTTTCGGTGATTTTTAGAAAAATTTATTTTACGCCTGTCCATTCCCATCGCCACACGTTCTTCCCTTCAAGATGGAGAAAGCTTGGTTTACACAACTAAAAAGAAAGGGTATTTCTCGCTCAATAGTCGTCACATATTCAGTGCACTCGGCTGTACCTATTTCAATATCCAGTGCTGTAGAAAAACATCCAACTAAAAATCGTAGGTGAGACTAGGGGTGTTATCTTATATATTTCCAGAGCAGGTATAGTCGACTCACAATTTTAAAAGAGTAATAAGATTTTGATAATAAAGACCACCTGCAATGGTAAAATTAAAACGTGGTAACTAAAATATGTTGCCTAATTTAGCACTTGCAACTCAATTATGGGATCGACCGCTTTACATAAACAGACCCGAAAAAAAAGGATCAACTACCTGTTTTGATTGACAGAATTGTAAAGTTGTGGTTACTTACGAAATTCAGTTGGTTTATTACTCTCTTAAAGTTGTGAGTTAACTATAATTGCTTTTCGGTGATTATTAGAAAAATGTATTTTACGCCTGTCCATTCCCATCGCCACACGTTCTTCCCTTCAAGATGGGGAAAGCTTGGTTTACACAACTAAAAGAAAGGGTATTTCTCGCTCAATAGTCGTCACATATTAAGGCTGCGCTTCAGTACTTTTTATGAAAATGGGGAATGTTTGACACACGATTTCTCGCTTGTTTTTTAAATTGTAGAAACGCACGATAGCGTTATGGAAAAAGTATTTCAAGGTGCAGGAGAAGGATGATTCTGTTTTGGAAAATTTTGAAAAAATTCTGATTTACAGACAATTGTCTCGAGGCATGTTTTTTTCACAATTTCCCCCGCAGCTCAGCCTATGTTGATTTTTTTTTACTGAAAATTGAATTATATATATAAAATTTTAAAGGCTTTCCAAATATCTAAGAAATTTTTCGATGACTTGTTACTTTTCCGGAATTTTAATAAAAACGGACAAGCTTATGCACAACTTTTCTTCCACAGTTTCAAAGATGGACAAGCGGATGATTGCTTGTTCGAAAGCTTATCCATCTGAGGGAAACCTGACGTCCGTGAAAAATCCAAATTTTGAAAATTTTGGAAAATTTTGAAAAACCTCATTTGTTATTTTTATCTATTGAAAAAAGAAAGTTAGTAACATAGTTACTCAAAGATCATATTTTTGTCGGAAAAACTTATTTATTTACCTGTGAACATCGAATTTCTTGATGTAATATGTGTTATCTACATCATACGCGCTAATTCTCATACACTGATCTGTGTTATAATAACCAAACATTCCCAATTTGTGGTCTCATGACAAGATTGCCACATTTCCTTTCAGATTTAGAAATTCTAGAAAGTCCACCCGTATACCTATTTCTTGAAGAATTTTCCGAATTTTAGGCATTTGTCCTGCGTCTCGATTGAATTATGAATTATGACCGGGAAGTTCTTTGTTTCGTCTGTTTATTTTTTGATGTTTGTCGCGTTTCGATATAAAATATATGTATGTTATTGTAATATATACTTTCTTTTTATTTGATATTTATGCTTTGAGTCCAAAAATGGTGGCAGCAACCCGAATGAGGCCACGACTCATATTTCCAGTGAAGAATGTTTGAAAATAGGCACTTTCTTTTGCTGTTACAAATTGAATGTTTGTGAACAATATGAATCCATATAAGGAACGGAAAAAGACCGAAACGAATTTGATAATGACAGTCCTGAAAACCTAATAATTGGTACTTATTGTGGAAAATAAAGAACGAGAAAACAATATGCAGATATACATGTATATTCTAAAAAAACTAATAATAATTGTTATAATAATAATAGGTAAATAAGCAAGATTAGAACAATATATTCTAGACATTCTAAATATGAAAGGAAATGTGGCAACCTCGTTATGAGACCACAAATTGGGAATGGTTGGTTACTACAACACAGATCAGTATATGAGAATTAATGCGTATGACGTAGTTAACATATCTTACATCAAGAAAATTCGATGTTCACAGGGAAATAAAGCATGTCCCTGAAATAAAGAGACATTTCTTAAATAATTTTAATTTTAATAGTTTGACAAAAATTCGTTATTCAGTCTTATAATTACATTAATAATACCTAATCATTTATTGTCTAAAGCACACATTGCATTTCTAACCCCTTTATACCCTATTAATCTTAAATATTTATAAGCATGATCCATTACCGCTTTTCCAATCTCTGCAGCAGCTTTCTTCGATATTTTTCCCCAAATTACCCGGAACGATCGCAGACTTTTAGGGCCTTTCATTCGTTTTGAGTATATATTTTTGCATACCGCCCAAAACTTTTCGATTCCTGTTGCTTGAGGGACATTGGGTGGATTCTTAGTCTTCGGCACAAAATTGGTGTGTTCTTGGGTAAGGTATTCCGTAACTTTTTTTTGCGTAATAGCAAGTCGCAAGGTCCGGCCAAAACAAATTTTCCTGCAAATTATGATGTTTATGTATAAAGGGTATTAACCTCTTCTTTATGCATTCCCTTAAATAGATTTCGCTATCCATATTTCCATCTGAAATGTAGGGCTAGAAAACATTTCCAAGTTCGTCGATTGCTTGCCAGACAAGAATTTTTTTCTGAAACTTTGTGGTCTTTTTAAATTTATCTTCAAAATCTAATAGTT
>JAZBGW010002660.1:0-10960 GCA_037464815.1 Mylabris variabilis | reverse complement strand
TCCGATGAATTCTTCTTGAGAACTAGTCTGAGATGTGGTAGAACATTGACAACCCCTGAACGGCATGTTTGGAGATGGACAGGTTTCCATTTTGGTATGGATCTATTAATGATAATGGACGGTATATCGTTATCGATAAAACGTAATCATCGATCTGAATTTGAACAGCTGTTAAGTTTCCAAACTACAAGACATGTAGCGATCAGGTATTAAACACCCACGCACGTACGAAAAGAAATAACATTATTTAATTTTATTATTGTTCTTATTAGGGTGACTGTTGTGAAGTTGAACGAGCAAAGGCAGATTGTTTATCATCGACAATCGGAGATTTTGAAGTTAGGTTTGGCGAAAAGTGAAGAAGTCCAATTGATGACCCTCGATAAAGATATGGAATATCCAATAATAATATCAGCGAATATTTTATATACGTCACCAGATACGAAAGCGATTAATCATGAAGAAATCGTACAGACTATTGCATAAATTCGTTGTCTACAAATATTCAACACTTATTTTCTATAATTGTTCTTCATATTGATTTAACTAGTATTAAATTAAAATGTTCTTTTTTTTTGTTTTGTGATAGTAACTTATAATAAGAGGGCGTAATTTATATACTTGTAAACTTTTTTTGTTATCCTTTTGACAAGTTGTTGCATTTAAATTTAGGGAACCACAATATTAATAACAAAAATGGTTTTATATTATTGATATTTTTTTTAAGACTTGAAAATCTATTATACTATAGTTACCGACGATGATTTATCATTATTACTATCATTATCGTCACTTATTAATTGTAAAAATAATATTAATATTTCTTTATAGAATATTTTTATAATTCAGTAAAGTGCTCTTAACACTTATTAACAACTAGTCAGCATAAATTTTTCATTTCTGTCTCGATTATTTATAATAAAATATTATATAGTAATTGCTTTATCATTATTATTATAATTTAGTATCTGAGTATCACATGTATTTTTAAATTGTATTTATTTATTCTAATGTACAATGAAGTTATTCACCAAAGGTGGGGGTCATTGATGACTGTTAGTAAAAGGGAGCCATTTTTAGCACAATTTCTTTAGAAGATAAACTTGATAATTTCGCAAATTTTTGCAATAAGAAGAAAAAATAGAGTACACATACATACAGATACAGGGTGTACATACAACGCTATTGCAGTTCGCAGTTGGTCATGACTTTGGTCTTAGCTTGGTTCATAGTTTATTAAATTTGAGATTTGTCAATAAAAAAACAAGCGGCCAACTACAGTCCTACATAACTAAAGGCATAGTCAACTGCGAGGTGAAATTGCTTCACATTTGAACGTCTGTCGACACTCGAATACCCTATAACATAACTTATTTTCGAGAAATCAAACGATGAAATCAAAACGTAGATCGTAACTTGATATAGTCTCTAGTAAACTCAACATTTATTTGTTCGTAACAAAAAAATAGCTGTATTGACAAAAGAATCAATCAATGTCTGCAAATTTAATTTTGAACAACAATTCTAGCTTCAAGTCAACGATCTACGTTCCCTTTCTATCACATACTGCAATCTAAATCAGATCACACTCAAGGGAGCTCGTGTATAAGCACCATAGATAACCATAGCCCGTAACATCTTACCAATCACTTTCTTTCTTATTTCTCTTCTGTTGTTTTTCTTTTCTTATCTCTTGCCTTGTTTCTTCGTTTTTTTTCTTTTTTGTTCTCCTGTCTTTGTTTTGTCACCTCTACTTTATTTTTTTTCTCTCATATCTTTTCGTTCTCTTTGTCTCCCCTGTATTCCTTCCCTTTTCTTCTTTCTCTATTGTTTTTATTCTCTCCCTCTGTAATCCTTTCCTTATTTCACTTTTGTCTCTTATTTTTTTTGTTTTCCTTTCCTTTTCTCTCTCTTTCTTTCTTACCCGTCCTCTTCCGTATTCTTTCTTTCATTTTCTTTCCCCCGCTTTTTTCTTTTTATCACTGCACTACTTTGTAGTTTTTCTTTTCGCATCTCTTACAAGGATCTTATATAAAATGTAGTCTCTGGACGCGCGATTCAAATTTTTGTCATGTTTTCTTTTCTTTTTCTCCTGCCTTTTTCCTTTCTCCTCTGCTTTTCTTTGTTCTCCTTTCTTTCTCTTGTCATTTACATATTCTTTATTGTTGTTTTTTTCTTTTTGTCCCCCGTTTTTCTTGTTTCTTTCTTTCTCTTCTGGAATTCTTTGTTTCTCCCTGGTGGAAATGAGACTCGGAATAAACATTTTAAAAGTCTTATTTTCTCTGCCAATCTCTGAAAAAGTCTTACTTTCGCTGAAAATTCCGAAAATCTCTGAAAAAGTCTTAAAATGGAAATCAATTCGGACTAATATTATTATTATTTTTGTTAGTATTATTATTATCAGTATTAACAATACTCGTAATAAAAAAATGGAAATAAATTGTTTATTCCGAATGTCATTTCCACCAGGGCTTCCTTGACATTATGCGCATATGTCTGCGTGAGAGCAGTATCCCCAACCACTAATTCCAGTCACGAGCCGCTACTGGTCATATCACACTGCTATAATTACGAATTATTTATTTTGTCTTATTTTACTTTCGTTCAACTACAGAAGTCAAAAACGAGAATCTATCAAATACTAAATATAATATTTATTCGTTATTATTTTTTCCTATTACATAATTTATTTACACACATCCACTACAACCATAACTAATTTATATTATTAATTATTATATTATAAAATTATTAAGCTTAACCTAAATAATACAATTATAGGAAGTTATACCTATACTAATTCGATATTAACATAAAATCAACATATTATCAATACTGAAGAGACAAACCGTATTTCTTTTATTTATAGTAGTATTATCTTACGAGAAAATTCTTATGTAGTAACAATAATAAGTATAATAAAAACAAGATCATCACATACGAAATTAAAATTACAATTAAAAATAAATAAATCAACAAAAAAAATTTTTTTTAAAATTTGTACACATTATTTCTAATTATAAAATAAGAAAACTCCCAAGGCAGAAAAAATAAAAATAAACTCATCCACATCTTATTCGGGATGACTGTAAAATATATGTGAACTATAAGCTGATTCTGTTCCGAAACGTTTCTTACAGAACGGACATGGATATTTCGAACCTTCACATTTATTCTTCTTATGAAAATATAGATGTGATTTGTTTTTAAACGTTTCCCAACAATTCGAACACTTGTAATTATTTTGTAGATTTGTTATTGACGGTTGTAGTAGCTGTTGTTGTTGTTGCTGTTGTTGTGGTGATGATGGCGATGTTGTTTGATTTACATTTGCTTTTATTGTTAAATGTGGATTGTTTTGTACTAATTTCATTATGTTTGGATTAATTGTGGCTTTCTGATTGGGATTCTTCGATATTGGTGTTATACTAACAGCACCGATATTATTGTTTTTGTTACTATTATTATTACTATTAACACCACCATTACCATTACTATTATTGTTATTGTGATAATTTTGTTCAGATTCATGTATTTGTATTTCTGGTTCTAATGGTTCTTGTTTGATTCGTATCTCATTGATTGGATCTAATTGTTTTGGTATATAGAAATTTTGACTTGTTGATGGTGAATAATCACCACCACCAGGTGTTTCACCTTTATGGATTCTCATATGACTATTACGTGAATAAATTGTTGGAAATGGTGTATTACATATGAAACATATGAATGATTGTTCTTTATTATTGTACTCATCATTATTATAGTGATTTTTCGTTGAACGTCCACTAGTTATCGTCGCCGTTGTCATATCACCATTTGCATTACCATATTTACGATTATTATTGTAATTACGTGCAGGAAATTGATTAAAATCACAATTCTTACTATGTACATTGAATTCATCTAATTTAAAAAAGACTTTATAACATTTCCGACAGAAATAAGCTTGATTTGTTGTCTTTTGACTTGTAGTTGTTGAATTTTGTTTCAAATTATAACGTGTTGATTGCGATGGTGGTGGTGGTGGTAACGGTGGACTATCCAATGGTTCATCTTTTATACGAATATTATATTGATTTTTATAAAATAACGTACGATTTGTTGATACTTTCTCATTAATAATTTGCATTGGTGGTGGTATATCATCACATTTATCTGTTGGTATAATTCTAGGTATAACATTATTATTCTTACATGCAGCATAAACTTTTGTTGTTAATAAATCACCACGTTCCTCATGTTCAATAACATGTTCATCGAAACGATGCCGTTGTTTATTGAAACGCATACCACAATAACGACATGTATAATAACATGCTGATGAGAAATAATGAGATTCAATTGCCCAATTATCTTTAAAACTATAACGACACATTGTACAAAATTTCTTATTAACACCACCAATTCGTACTGTTTTGTAAAACGTTTTACGTTCCTCTTTCGAATATTCAGATAATGGTACACCATTAACTACAGGCTTAGAACGTTCAAATAATATCTCATAAACTGGTGTTTCATTATCATTATCCATATTATCATTATTATTATCATTCTGTTGTAAATCTTCAGAACCAATTGGTATTAATAAACTTTGATTTTCATTTTCAATATATTCAGCTGAATTATCATCGTAATCTAGACGATCTTCAGCAATATTCTCCAAAGCATTTAACCATTTATTACGAATATCAGCACATTCTTGTCCATTATCCCATAATATTGGATTATCAACTTTATCACCTATTGCAATATTTATATGTTTGATCTCGTGCAATGCTAATAATTTAGAATTTTTAAATTTTTCTTTACAGTAAATACAGTACGGTTCAATAATTTCCTGTAGAAATGTCTCTTCTGGTTGATAATCTGGTACAATCTTTTGATTGATTACATTTAAAGTCAATTTTAGTAAACTTAAAGGATTATAACGATATTCTATCTCATTCTCGAATATCGTTTGCAATTTTTCAACACAATTCACATCATTATTCTCAAGATTATTATCATTACTATTATTATAATTAGTGTTAGTATTATCTGTAAGAATACTAGTCTCGTTATGTTCAATTTTACGTCTCTTTGCTTTATGTTCTGTATTACCATCATCAGATTCATATGATTCCATATCACTGCCATATTCTTCAAAACATTGTGAACTTTCTGTATTTGTAAATTCTGTTAAACTACTACATAATGAATCATCTAATTCATGATAGAATGCTTGGCTACGTCGTCGGCGACTACGTAAAACTTTCTCTGTATCATCATCGGTTGTTACTACTTTATTATTACTTAATGAATCGGCAATAGCTTTATGTAACTCAGCACATAATTCAACTTCATTATTGTTCATTAAATTCGTATCGAATGATGATGATTTACAATTT
Source organism: Mylabris variabilis (assembly GCA_037464815.1). Lineage (NCBI taxonomy): Eukaryota > Metazoa > Arthropoda > Insecta > Coleoptera > Meloidae > Mylabris > Mylabris variabilis. The sequence continues at coordinate 5,570 of JAZBGW010002660.1, read as the reverse complement.
AAACAGGTTATTGTTAAATCATCAGTATATGTTCCAGCATCTTTACACAATATTGGAATGTTATGATGATTCTAAAAAATAAAAAGAAAAATAATCAAAATTAATATATAAACATTGTTATAATTGTAATGACGCAATAAACGTATGTCTATTCTTATTTTTTTATGATAACAATTAAACTGTCATGGATTATTTAAGTTAAGCGGTAAATTTTACACCTGTTATGTATGTCAAATTGAATCGTTTTATTTTATGTTTGTTTGTTTAAATTTAAATAAATATCAATGAATAACTACCTCATCTGGTGCATCACAAGCTAAATATAGTTTAATATCTTTACTGGCATTATCTGCGTTATTTTTGAATTGTTTCACATATTTGTTGGCTGTATTAATGCTAGTTTTCTTAAATTCATACAGACTACATAATTTCTTGTAACATATTTCACATATTTGCTTTGATAATGGATCCGTTCTATATATCTGAAATACCATTTGTTAAGTAATTTAGAAATATTTATAATTATAATAATCTATGTCAACTTACAATAAGAGGTAGACACTCTTTTATTAAATTTATTAATTGCTGACCATCGGCATTTTTATCAAAAATACAATGCCTTTGATCTGTTGCAGTAATATCACTATCGCAAAGACGACAACATTGTTTATTTATTTTTATTTCTTCCATTTTTTCCACACACTCTTATAAACAAATTTTTCCTAGAAAAACTGATCGATCAAACGATAGGGAAAACGTTCTGATTTGTTTTATAATTGGCATAATTTGTTCTAGGAAAAAAAAATTTCAAATACAATATCGATAAGTGTTGTCTTCACCATGTCAACCGCCATTTTTACGACCAAAATTTTTTATAATGGTTTATAGAGCGACAATTAGAATTTTGTTTCTGTACAGATGAACTACTTGAGAAGTTTATATGATCTACCACTATCTTCCACCTTAAAGGCAAATATAACGCGTCTCTCCTATAAGTAGTCATGTACTTTAGGAATTGTAATTTTCTGTTGTTAAAAAATGGCATACTAATAGTCAGTCTTCTCTTATAGTTAAATATGGACGTATTTATTTCCTCTATATTTTAAAATACAGTTTTTGTGCACTAATTTATAGTTTTATAGAAAAAAGGACAAGAAATGAATTTTATGACTTTATATCAAAATCTAAACGAGCATCAACAAAATTCAAATTGTGATTGTTTAAGTTGCTTTTTTTAAGAAATGCTCCTAAAGTCGAAAAATAGATTGTTAATAAATAATTGATAGCTATCCGGTAATGTATATTTTTTTATTTATTTAAAATAGCTAGTTTATCATTGTAGAAATATACTTTCTATTTTAATATTGTCTCAAGGTAAATAATGATAAGCATCGGTGGTTCAGTGGTAGAATGCTCGCCTGCCACGCGGGCGGCCCGGGTTCGATTCCCGGCCGATGCAACATAATTTTTTTTCCTTCTTTATTTTGAACCTATAACTTGTGTTGGGATGCTCTAGTGCCGAAATTAACCCCAGAAACGAGTTTTTCAAACTATTTTTCTATTTTGCACCTTCATTTAAAAAAAATTGATCCCTTGAAATTTAGGGAATTTTGTTGCATCACTAACATGATAAATATCGTATGAATTATTCTCTTCTTCTTGCCACTTTTTTTTTAATTTTTACCAATGAATTATTTAGTGTTTAGTGGATAAATAAAAGCCGGTAAAACACGGCAAATAAAAACATTAATACGAGTTTAAATTGAAAATTATTAAATGATTTCTTTGATGCAGTAGTTGAGTGATATTTCATTTCCACACTATTTTTATGTCAAAATAAGTGTCTTTCCAACGCAAAATCCACGGGCAGATCTAGCTTTCCATTACTTTACTTTTCCTAACTTTTTTGATTTTCCAAAATAGTTTTTCCTTGAATCGGGACACGTAGTATATTAGAACGGTATTACGCATGCGTGTAATTTGTGTACGTGTTGTGACTTTAATCACAAAGGTCGGTACGGTTGTTGCCAAACTGGCCATACTGGTCATTGAGTTTATCGATGTTGTCGTTAGTCGCCATTTTAGTCTTAAAATTAAGTTTTAATGTGTGGTAATTAGAAAAAAACCTGATGAAATATGACGGCTGCAGTTGCTCAATTAGTTAATCAATCAACACTAGATAAAGTAGAAAGGTAAATATTATCAATAGTTAATAAATTCAACTTTCTTGATAATCAATAATCTAAGGCGTTTCACAATCATAATCAATAATATACTTTGTTATATTCTTTATATATATTTTGCAGTTTTCTAAATGATCCATTATATCTTGAAAGTATTGAAAGTTCAGTAAATTACAATACACGATTATGTATTGAACGTCGAATGCGTTTACCATTCATCGACACCCAAACTGGTGTTGCACAAAACCATTCATCATTGTTTATGCATAAACGACAACGTATACCCGGCTTAAGTCCTGGTCAAATCTATTCATATCCACGGCCACGATGGCGAAAGAAACGACGACAATACTTGATAATGAATTCACGAACATTTGCACGGGCTGCAGATTCAGCATTAGATGGTGATGGTGATATGCACAATATATCACAATTAGAAAATCCAGCATTACAAGATCAAGACAGTAAAGATAGTCAACTATTATTGAAAGATGATGTCTCTAAAGTACTAACAAAATATTAATTCATTTATACAAGGTGTACAACGTTGTTTCACCATGCTTTGGGTTACTTTGGAGTGTGCTTAGTTCGGCCGCTTATTTATCTATTAAAGAATGTCAAATATAGTAATGTATGAACTAAGCTTCGACACTAAGTAACCAAAGGCATGTCCAAGGTGAGATAGCGTTGTACATCTTGTATTATAATTACGAATTTTTATTAATATATTGTTAATGCTTATTCTCACAGGATTGGTTTTATGATGATCCAGATATTTTAGAGATGGATAATTATGAGGAGCCTGATCCGGATTCTGATCTAGATTATGAAGAAACTTATAGTAAACGGAATAAACGAAGAAAGAATAACGCTAGAGTAGGTGTCTTCTACATTATAATTAAATATCGTGACAATAATCTGAACATTTTCATAAATTTCCATTAACTACAGGGTGATTGACACGGTCATGGTCCATTAAAAAATATAAGAAATCCTACTTCATTACTCCAGCAACCTTCTTTATAGAAAACATAGCATTCTACTTTCTTCTTATTTAAATGCAGTACTAGGTTTTTTATTGCATTTCGATTTTATAGTTGAACCACAAGTTATATTATCAAAATCCGTTTCACTTTAATCATAAAATCTAGAAATGAATACTATATTATTTAAAATAAGAAAATGGACTGTTACTCTCTATAACGAGGGTTGTAAGGTCGATGAAAACATTTTCTACAGCGGATTACACGGTGAAACAGTATTAGTTGCTTATACTTTTAATGGGCCATGTTTTGTGATCCTGCCTGTATACAGGATGGAATTGAATTGCCTTTAAATACGCAAGCGTCACTATCTAAATGAAGTAGAGTACAAAAAAATGCCTAAAATTGACCGAAATTGCAACAATTGTTTGATAGTCATTGATTAAATACTAACCTACCTTAATGTTATATTCTGCATCTGATAAGAAAATAGGTGTCAGCTTAACACATCTCAGATTTCCATGACAGTTGACAGTAAACTACAAATTCCTAGTGACCTACTTATTTCATATAGACACAGTGGGTCGTATTCTATCCTTTTGATTAGAGAGAGAGATCATTTAAATTCACTACTAGATCTATTAAAATTTTGTGTATTCTTTCCTATTGATTAAGGATTTAAAGACGTCTATTAATGAAAATTTTAGTGAACGTGCTTAAAATATTCCATAAATTGATAGATGTCACACAAATATTGTAAAGGCAGATATACAAATTTCTCAGGAGCAAACAGGGGACTCCCTGTTTTAGTTTTCTTACCACCAATCATTGACGTTTTGCAATAATCATAAATTTTTAGATTTTGTTTTCACAACGGAAAAAATCATTTTATGTCCAATATGTAAATCCTAAAACATGATTTCAATATCTCCCATTTTCAAAAATTTTCTAGATGCTCCCTTCATAACAATTATTTTATTTTTAACGTAAATGAAAGACTTACAGGGAACTCATTAAACTAATAGAGAACGATTTGAATTCTAATATTCTTATTAATGGAACCTACAGAATGCTTCATAATTGGTTCGAAGAATTACCAGACGACGATATTCATAAACGATTAAACATGAACGCAGTTAGATTAGTTATTTTATGGGGAAACCAGAATCAACTTTTAGTAGCAATATTAATATAACCCACAGAGATATGTTCTAAGTGCTCTTAAATTGTATTCTAGTTATCAAATTGAAATTGTAATTAGTAAAACATGTTTTCATGTTTGCATAGAGTAGATACCACTTTTTGGCAAACGTGTATATTTAGATAAATGATCTTCATGGGACATACATACCGGGTGATTTACCTAAAACGAAGAGGTTTTATGGCATCCTTCATTATTTGGCGGGCGATTCGATTTTTTTTCTCAATAATTTGTAGGGGGGTTCCCTCAGAACATTTGAGCAAAATTAGAACCTTGTAGCTCATTTCGAAGTTATACAAAAAACGCTCGTTTTTGACAGGGTCGTGGTTTTTAAAAACGCACAGGCAAAACTGTTACGAATGATTTGAGGATCCTCCCAACATTGAATTTTTTCGTTTTTCTCAATTGTATTTTAGAAAAAATGCGAAACATTCCCACCTTCCAGAATAAAATGGAGAAAAACGAAAAGAATCAATGTTGGGAGGATTCTAGAGTCCTTTTTTAAAAATCCCGACATCGTCAGAAACGAACTTTTTTGTTCAACTTTCAAATGAGCTAAAAAGTTTTAATTTTGCTAAAATATTCTCTATTGATCCTCCTATAAATCCTTTTTGATTTTTTATTTTTCGAATCGCTCGCTAAATAATGGGAGTTGCCATAAGAACTTTTTGTTTTAGGTGAATCATCCGTATATTTCAAGCATCAGCAATTTTTATACCGCCTGTCCCACCTAACTAGGGACAGTCTATGGACTCTCCTCATTTAAGAAAGAACAGAAAAAGGGTTTGAAGTTATTGTAGTGTGGCATCCAAGGAGTATTAGGGTGGTAAATTGATTTCTCCATCTTCTTTTGAAAAGAAGTAAACTGATTGTAACGGGTATGTAATGTAACGGCTGACCTCAACTTCTTATAATTTTTTCAAGTTGGTGTTATTTTAATTGACGATTTTCCTGAAATAGGGGTTAAAAGCAGATTTTTTTTCGTGAAAATTGTGAAATGGATGAAAGAAAACACCCGTTCATTCCCCTCGGTGTTATATTTTTATTTCTTTTCTGTTGTTTACAAATGAAATAGTACTTGACCTGGTAATGTCCACGTCAGCAATAAGTAGGTATACCGTGTTGGCGAGTTAAGTAAAGACATAACTACCTGAAACTATCAAACAATCCAGGAATTATATACAGGGTGTCCCGTAAATCGCG
>JAZBGW010002658.1:0-10973 GCA_037464815.1 Mylabris variabilis | reverse complement strand
TTTCAAATGAGCTACGAGGTTCTAATTCTGCTAAAATGATCTCTAAACACTCTCCTATGAGTCCTTGAAATATTTTCCAAATCGCTCGCTATCTAATAGGCGTTTCATAAGAATTGGCCTTTTTTTTTTAAAAAAAAAACACCTCGGGTGGTTTACTTGCAAATACTTGTTAAGTGCCCTGTGTGTCCAGGGAGAGAAAGGGGAGATCAAAAAGAGGGTGGTATGCTTGAATCGAAAAAACGGTTTTCGGTACAGCTCCGAATTTCGTTCCGGTCAAACGTTCGTTTTTTTCCGGTTTTCGGTTTTCGGTTCAGTTCCGGTTCGAAGCCCTAGTTTAGAATAAACTGATAATTACCGATTCTAATGCTTGGTTTTTACTCAATTCTTATCTCTTTTAAGGAAAGTTCAGGTAGCTCAAGAATTGTTGTTAACATCGGAAAAATCCTAGTCAAAGCAAATAAACATCTGAGAATTGTAGCAACATTCACTATAAACTATGGACTTTTCAGGATTATCATTACAATATTAAATTTCAAACATTGATCAGATTTAACTTTTTCTTTTTGATAATAACATAAACAAGATTCGATAATTCTAATTAATTGGAGAATTTCTTTTTTTAATGTTATATAATTCGAATAAAGACTGTGTTTTTGAAAAAATTTTGGGTGTGGTACGACCTTTACTTTTGTTTCCCTGAACTATAATCACAAAAATAGAGAATTTTTGCAATATTATTACACAGGAAAAAAATCGATTAGAACAGAACAAGGCAACTGGTGTAGAAATCGTTAGAGCAAGTGTTCAAATCAGATAACATTCTGATAAACCATATTTTTACACAATTCTCTTTTATAATGATGGACTACAACAAGATAAAAATCCATGGCAAACACCACAATTTCAGGTCGTTTATATTGTTACTATTGCAATTCTTACAACGGTTCTAGTGAATTAGGCCCATTTTATTATCATAATTTGATCACTATTAAGATAGTGGACGATTTTTTTTTAAAAAGACATACGTAAAAGCAATATTTTTATGTAAGCATTCTAATTTTAATTTCATATTAGCTGGACATGTGCATAAGTTGTGGTAATATTTACGTATTAAAGGCACCGGAAGGTGGACAATAATGACAAGGCCACCAAGTCTGCTCTATATTTCTTTATCAAGTTAATGTTAAAGGCGGTGGCGGTGGCGGCGGATTCCGCCACTCCTCTCTCACTCAATCTTTCCATAATTTAATGATTATCATTAAACGATTTTTGCATACAATTTAATTGTTGTTGATCTTTATATTCTGTACGATTTTTGTTAATAAATAACGTTCTCCACAATAATATGAATATGTATTGATTGAATTACTGATGGATCAATGTTAAAACTACATTCTATAGAAGAACATTTCAATAATACAAAACGAGTAAATTTTCAGTAGAGTTCGTCGCTTGACTCGCTATTGATATCTCCGAGTTTTACCACGATTCTCCTTATAAACAACGAAATATTGCAACTATTTCTACTATAAATTATTGAATAAAACCAAAACACGTTATGTGATAGTTCTAAGAGGGCATTAATTGCATTTTAAAATAATCGATGGTGTTAGAAATTTGACAGCAATGATGTTGCCGATGATGAAATCATTTTAAAATATAGATCTAAATCAATGTTATTATTATATTCCATCTAGTTGATAACCTTTTATTAAATGACAGCACTCATTTATTCTTCAACTCTTGCATTAACAAATACTTTTCTTTAATTCTATTGTTATAGATAGAAGCCGTTTAGATTATGATTGAATAATGTCTATAATCAATCATGATCAATTTGTCTAAGCCAACCCTGTCCAAATTCTTTAAATCCCAAATAAAAATATCGAATTAATACGCTCGATTAACACTATAAATTATGCAATAAATTGAAACACTTGCCGGTTAGAATTTCAGTTATTATAAAAATTATTAATTATACTATTTAATCAAGATCAAGTTAGATTAGACTAGATTTTCGAGTTTTTTTGTTAGTCTCTGTAATTTCAGATTAGATACTGGCGCCAATAAAAGTAGCATTAACAAAAAATTAACAAGAATCAGAAGAGAATTTATGTTGAAAATGTGTTCCTTATTTCATGATTGACAATTAAATTTATTTAAATAAATTCTTGTAATTTTTTTTGTTTGTAATCATCAATTGCTTTGTCATTCTGAAATGATTAAGTCAATCAAATTGTAATCATGTCCTTTAGTTTTAATGAGAGGTATTAATTTACAAGAAAATTATAAATTAAAGAATTAATTCCAGATATATCAATGAAAGCTTTAAATAACGCTAGACAACTGGTTTCAGTTTACGCTATATTAAATGACATAGACAGAGATGCTTCTTTCATTACTTTTCTTGCAATTTCCACTTCATATCAGAATTACAGACGAGAATTTATGAAATTGCGGCTATTCAGCCGGACTGAAAACGCCTGAAGGAGTGCGAATGCAAGTAGAAGGGCGTCAAGACTCATTAGCATGAAAATATCGATTGTGAAAATTGTAATTAACCCCCACTTTATAGAAATAAAGTGACTCTATCAGAATCACGAGTTTGACTTGTGTTTACTTATCAAGTGTCGTTACAATACCTGTTTTATGATATTTTGATTCGATAACACGAAAAAGCCTCGTGATTTTCATGATTTCATGCTTGGAAAATTGTGATAACTGAGCTGGTAACATCCCTTTCACTGGCCAAATCACAATACAAATATCAGGGTTGAAATTAATAATTTCTTTAGCTAAACTTGTTGACAAGAAGATTATTAATTGTGCATAAAATCATTCGTTTTATTTGTGAATTTTAACATTGAATTCACCAATTTATAAGTAGCTTCAAGCTATTAATAAGCACCTATTACAATTCTTGAATTGATTCTTTAAAGTTCAATCAAATTAAATTAATTTCTGACCAGGAAAAAAACTAGAAATGAATATTAATGATGTGTGAAATTCGACCAAAAACCAAAATTAATTCGGATGATCCAATAAAATTGATTAATTAGGAATGCGTTTTTTTTTAGTGTTTCAAGGAGAATTTTGATCATAACAATCATGAAATCATCGAATTTCATAAATTTGTATAACGGTGACCTCTCTTTCGATTATTAAACTCACAATTAATCAATTTCCGTATAATACAGACGGAATTTCGAGAAGATTCAATAATTTTGGGTCAAGGATCGATGATGAAGACTTAAAAAAAAACGATCGTTACAAATTCCCAAACTGTAAACAATTTTTTGGTGTATTATTAATTATTAATCAAGAAGAAACGGAATTTGTGGTATCGTTGATGAAGAAATCGAATTTCTGGTTGGATGACTCTTGGAGCCTTGATAAAAATACTGAAAAATTTCAGATGTAACAATTTTTTTCTGGGCCTGTTGATTTTTTGGTCGAGGATTTTAAAAGATTCGCTAACGTTGAAAATTTGACGGCTGGATTTTCAACCCTCGGTAATTATGCGGTTAATTATGCGAAAAGAAATAGAAATGTCGATTATTGTCCTTGACACTTTATATAAGCTGAATTGGAATAAAGAGTAAAAGATTGCTGTACAATCGTTGTTCAAGTATACAGAGAATAATCGCAACCTTTCAAATTGTTAAATTCAATTATTAATAGACAACAATATTTGTGGAAAATGTTGAATTATAATTAATACAAAGTTGTTTATTTTCTTAATAAATAACCGACTAATTAATATTTGTGTCATTTAGATAATCGTCGAAAATAATTAAAAAGTAATTTTTTTGGAGACAATTTTTTTGTTTGGCATTAACAACAACTTTCCAATCAAACAATTTTCTAAAAAATTTTTGAAAATTTTCAGCGATCATAGAATGGATATACTATACTTACAATGATAATAACGAGAATGTGAAGAAGGAACAGGGAGGAGCAGACTTTGGCACACATCTCTCAACTCTACGAAGAGTGTAGAGAGAGCGGAAGAGGCAGGCTGAAAAAACTGTTTAAATAAATAAACAAATACACTAAAATTCACACAACATCGTTGTTATTATTATTGTGTGTGTGGCCACATACACTCACTATCCCGTCCGCGCCCCAGCGAGCTTCGCGAGACACTAAAACACTGAAATTCGTATCGGTATAGATAGTAACACTGCTGTTCTTGTTGTTGTTCTTATTACTATTATTATTGTTAATAGTTAAAGAATATAAAACGAAATCAACGATAATTATTGCAAAATTTCCGTCAATTCTAAAAAATTGCTCCCCAAATCTGAATCACCCACCATTAAATTTTATCGATAGGGAAAACCACGGATTTGGGTAAAAGCTCAATCAAAATCTAGATTTTAATCGATCAGTTAAACAGTGAACTGGCGATTATTTGGATGATGACTTAAAAAAAATCATCAAAATTACCGTAGACGACTGCAATTAAGATCCATTTATAACCGTCATTAAGTCCCGATTATTTTCTTTGCTAACGAATTTGGACGAAAGAAATAATAACGAGTATCTGTCAAGTTTTGAAACTTTTCCGCTACGCTAACACTCGAAACGAATCAACAAATTACTCTTTACTCGTCTTATACCGGGTTGTTGCTGTAAATATGTCAAATTCGTCTGAAACTCCTATTAGTTGGCGGACGATTCGAATAATACTTCAAGGATTAGTAGGGTGGTCCCCAGAGAACATTCTAGCAAAATTAGAACCTCGTAGCTCATTTTAAAGTTGGTCAAAAAACGATTCTTTTTCGGCAATGTCGAAATTTTTGCCAGTCAGCTATACACGTAAAATGACTTGAAATCTTCATAAAATGGTTTCTTTTCGTTTTCGTTCGCTGTATCCTGAAAAAAAAATTGAGAATCATTTTTCTCGCACAAGGATCGTGTAAAAATCGAAATACACTAGTTATACGTCTCTTCAGCTGTTCTATTTTTATCTTTGACATTTGATACTTATAAACAAATAAATGTAGGCGACTTTAGTTTGAATTATCAATATTTCAAGCGAGTTATTGATATATCGATATATCAACTAATGATATCGGTGAACTATATCATTTATCAATATTTATCAGAATATCAAAGTTTGATAGTTATCAAAGTAGCAAAATTCGACAGTTATCTATCTATATATATAAAATAGTTTTCCCTGACAGATTCATCATCGCCGAGCGTAAATTATTGAAGATAGATACATGAAATTTGGCCAGTAGGATGCTTTCATAATGTAAGCACCCATTAAGAAAGGATTTTTGGAAATTCTACCCCTAAGGGAGTTAAGTAGGAGATGAAAGTTTTTATAAAAATCCGTCATTTTTGAAGCTAAAAGCATGAAACTTTATTTTTATGCTCTTGATCAGGAATAAATAAAGACGTGGTTCGGCGTTTTTTTAAAATTCCACCCTTAAGGGAGTAAAATAAGAATGAATGTTTGTATGAAAATCCGTCATTTTTGAATCTAGAACCATGAAACTTTATTTTTATGCTTTTGATCAGAAATCAATAAATAAATACGTGTTTCAGTGTTTTTCTAAATTCCACCCTTAAGGGGATGAAATAGGGAATGAATGTTTGTATTGGAGTTTTGTCGTTTTTGAAGTTAAAAAAAAGTAATATTGTTATCTAGGTTTTGAAATAGAAAACATTAAATACGTGAATTATCGTTTTTGAAGTTAATTGAAGTTAAAAGCATGAAACGTTATTACAATTTGGGCTTTTGATTACAAAACAATAAGTAATCGTTTTAGCATTTTAAAAAATTCTACCCCTAAGGGCGTGAAATAGGGGATGAAAGTTTGTATGAAAATTTGTCATTTTTTGAGCTAGAAGAATGAAATTTTATTTTCATGCTTTTGATAAAAAATAAATAAATGCGTGTTCCAATTTTTTTAAATGTTACTCTTAAGAGAGTGAAATGGGGGATGATTTTTGAAATTATTTGATTTTAAAAGCATGAAACGTTATTACAATTTGGGCTTTTGATTACAACACAATAAGTAATCGTTTTAGCATTTTTGAAAGTTCTACCCCTATGAAGGTGAAATAGGAGATGAAAGTTTGTATGGAAATCCGACATTTTAGAAGCTAACTAGAAGCATGAAACTTTGTTTTTATGCTTTCGATCAGAAATAAATAAATACGTGTTTCAGTGTTTTTTAAAATTCCACCCTTAAGAGGGTGAAATAAGGAATAATGTTTTGTATGTTTAATCGTTTTTGAAATTAAAAATAAGAAATATTATTGTTTAGATTAAACACGGTGATCCATGGTTTCTGAAAATTACACCTTTAAGCGGATGGGGGATGATTTTTGAAGTTAATTGAAGTTGAAAGCATGAAACGTTATTATTTGGGCTTTTGATTACAAAACAACAAGTAATCGTTTTAGCGTTTTTTGAAAATCTACCCCCAAAGAGGGTGAAACAGTGTATCAAGGTTTTAACAGAAGTTCGTCATTTTTGAAGATAGAAGCATGAAACTTTATTTTTATGCTTTTGATTAGAAATTTAAAAAAATGCGTTTCAACTTTTTTTAAAATTCTATCCTTAAGAGGGTGAAATATGGAATGAAGGTTCATATGGGAGTTCTCTCATTTTTGAAGGTAGAAACAAGAAATATTATTATTTAGGTTTTGAAATAGAATACATTGAACACGTGATTATTTACAAAACAATAATAGTTTCAGCGTTTTTAAGAATTCAATCTCTGAGGGAACGAAAGAAAGGTTTTTTTTCAAGCTGAATTTTTACGAAGTAATTAACATTTAAGCTTTTGTTTAGAGATTTATAAACGCATATTTAAATGACAGAGCTTCCATACAAACTTTCGTCTCCCATTTCGCCCACTTAAGGGTAAAATTGTCAAAAACGCTCAAACACGTGGCATACATAGAAGTCCTAAATTAATTTAATTTAACGTATTTACAATCTTCTTGTACGAGAGCAAAGCCGTAGAATATCTTTATTAGTGTAAAAACTGGACCTCCAGCTTCTGCTACGTGGAGGGATGGAGCTACAATTTCCTTGAAGTATATGTTATGTTTTGTCTATTTAATTAGTGGGGACCGATTTTAAGGAGTATTTAAAAGGGCTTTTGCTTACTCTTAAAATTTTCTATTATAATAGCTATTAGCTTATTTATTTTAACGATACCAACAATCATAATTTACTTTACAGAGTAGTTGTTTTTGCACTGAGTTAGGCTCGAAAAGTGCCTATCTTATAAAAGCTAACTACATTGATAATTGTTCTGATAATTGCTTTTATCTTAATTTGTTACTTTGATTTTAGAGATGATTAGAAGTGACATACTCAACAATTTTAGGAAATAATGTTCCAACTATAATTTTTGATAATCCTGATATTTTGATAACTATCGATAAATGATATGTCAAAGTTGTCGATAAGTTTTTCGTTATCAGATTTTGATATGTAAGTCCCTCTATTACCCAGCTCTAGTTTCAATGAAAGGTAGGAAATCAGAGAAAATTGTAAAAGCCAGATAACCTTACAGATTCGGAAGAAAAATAATAAATAATAATGTAATAAGGATAATCATTAGAAATACTATAATACTGTTTATTTAATAAGAAAAGGATAAACAATCATGTACTATCAATACATTATGTAGTAGCGACATAAACAGCCGCCTTGAATGTTCTAGAATTGTATTAAATTGTTGTATTTAATTGTTGCAGCTTTGAGCAGATGCACTTTTTGTTCTTTAAAAAATATCGAGATTTGAATTCTTTATTCTTTTGTTTCTGCCAATTTTCATTTTCCCCATTGATGTTAAAACAGAAAATAAACATGTGTGGACGATTGTTTATTGTTACAGTCATGTATTACAAGTGTGTTTTTCGTTAAATAAATAAACATTGAACAGTTTTTAACAGTTACTCCAGCGCTTTTCAAACGTTTCTTCTTACTGTCGACCTATAAATTTCTTGATAGATCTTTAAGAACCAATAATTTTTAAGATGAGAACCAATTCATCGTGTTCTTGGTCGAAAGATGTTTATTTTGGGCGGGTAAAACTCGCCTGCGGACCAATAACAGTTTCTGGGCCAAGGGTTGAAAAACACTGGTTTAGACGTTCATAATGAACGAATGGAAACAATAATCGAAACAGGGAGGCGAAGGGTTTTTGCGTTTCAATGTTTCACAGTCAATCCCGGCTTGTAACTTAATTTTTTTCGGGGCGTAAAGGACAAACTTACAAAATCTAAGTGTTACAAACGTATTACAGTACTTTAACACTTTCAACGAGCTACGGAATCCTGCTTTTGTTAAAATGTTCTCCAGGGACCCCTATAAAAGTCCTTAAAGTGTTATTTAAATCGTCCGCCAACTACTAGGAGAAAAAAAGGCAGTGTTCCGATTAGCTTTTTTAAAAATACACAATTTGTATGAAACTCCTATTAGCTGGAGGACGATTAGAATAATACTTTAAGGATTTGTAGGGGCCCGCCAGAGGACATTTTAGCAAAAATAGGACCACGTAGATTATTTGCAAGCTAGTCAAAAAACGACTTTTTTCCGGTAACAACGAAATTTTCACCACTCAGCTATACATGTAAAATGCCTTGAAATGACTCAAGGATCCTCGTAAAACAGGTTTTTTTCGTTCTTTAGAAAATATCGAGATTTGAATTCGTTATTCTTTTGTTTCTTATTTTCATTTCTCTACTTTTATGAAAAAAAAAAACAGATAATAAACATGTGTGGGCGATTGTTTATTGTTACAGTCACGTATTACAAGTTTGTTTTTCTTTAAATAAATAAGCATTTAATAGTTTTTAACAATCTACACCAGCGATTTTTTAAACTTTTCTTCTTACTGTCGAGCCTTTAAGAAGCAATAATTTTTACAAAAAAACTTTATTGTGTTTTTGGTGAGAAGATGTTTATTTTGGGTGTGTAAAATTCTTCTACGGACCAATACCGGTTTCTGTGCCAAGGGTTGAGAAGCACTGGTTTATAGACGTTCATAATAAACTAATGGGAGAGAACATTGACCGACACAGGGAGGCGAGGGATCTTTGAGTTTCAATGTTTCACGGTGAATCTCAGGTTGCAACTTTTTTAAATTTTTCTTATCTAAATGTTTTTACAGTAGGTACTTTGACATTCTTGATGGGTGCCCAAAGCTCGTGGACGTTGCGGCTTATTCGGAAGTTAGATTTGATTTCACCCATTTTCCAATAAGCTAGGGCGTCTTACTTTTGCAAAAATGTTTTCTGGGAACCACCCTAAAAATCCTTAAAATGTCATTCGAATCGCCCGCTAACAGGAGTTTCATACGAATTGGTTGTATTTACAGCAGCAGCCCTGTATTTGAGATATATTTAAAGTCAAAGATTTATGTATTTTTGTTGAATTCAAAGATGAGATACGTGTGGCTTAGAAAAATTGAATGTACTTTTGCGTGTAATCTGATTATGCCGTCTTTTATGTAGGGAAAGCACGGAGATTTCGATGCTGCGTTAGCCGGTGTACTTTTTCAGGTCTTGTTTTCAATGCTAGTTTCATAAATTTATATTGTTGTTGACGGTGGTGGAATTTGCCCTTTTAACATATTGCCAATAGTTATCATGAAGAATTATGGTATTGTTGTAAAGTTTTCAACTATATCGTATAGTGTGTACACACACACACACACACAGACAGACACACACATAAGTACTTCACACAGACATAGATGTCAGATATAAATTCTGAAAGTGTAAAGATCTTATCAGTTGATTTGGTAAATGGTATGAAATTCCACACATGCGACATTGTTGTTGTTTTGTTTTCTTTTATTTTGTATTTGGTGGATGGCGCCAATACAAATACCAACAACAATAATGACAAACACGAAAAAACAATATAACATCTTTTGGCACTTGTATTTAATATTTATTTATTCGGATTTTTTGTCTTTGTTTTGATTTCTTAAAAGGCGACAAATCGATTAGAATCTTTATCTTGATGGTTGTTAAAATTTATTCTTGTCAAACTTGTAAATACTCCAAGTATTCTTTAGCGGTATTTTTCTTGTAATTGTTTTTATTTTTATTTCTCTTGTCTTTTTTGTTCATGTAGACAAACATTATCGTGTTTTTGATGTTGAGAAGAAGCGTTACAAGTATAAATAAAAGTTGATATTTTGGATCTACGTTTCGTCCCATTTTTTCTTTGACAATGTCAAGAATTTGCAATAAATTCCCATTTTTATGTCTTATTTTGTCAGCTATATTTCCATTATTTTGATGAAAAACTTCATTATACAGCAATTATTTGTGTGTTTATTTAAACAAATTTAGCGCTATTTTTTATGAGTCTGTGCGACTTGTTTTAAGCGACATTAACGATATTTTTTTAAAAAAATAGAAGCTAGAGAGATCGCGTAAAGCTTCGAACCGGAACTGAACCGAAATTTGGCCGGAACGAAATCCGGAACTAAGTCGAAAATAGAAACCGTTTCCCTTACATTTCCGACTAGAAATTCCGTGAGGTTTGCCAATGAGGCTTTCCGAATGTACGACAAACCTAATTTCAATCTTTTCTCGTGCTCATAAGTAAGCCCGAAACACGGCATGCCAAAAATATCCTAAATTAGGTTGTGATTAGGAAAGCCTGTGGAATTACCTAATTCAGGAATCTCTTTGGAATTCCACACTGATACCTAATGGTAATTACCAAGGACTTGCCAAAGTGAGTTAGACTAAATTAGGTTGTGATTACCAATGTCTACCGACTACCTAACTCAGGAATACTTTTGGAATTCCAGAGTGATACCTAATGGTAATGAGTAATGACCAAAGACTTGTCACAGTTAGTTAGGCTAAATTAGGTTGTGATTAGGAAAGCCTGTGGAATTACCTTACTTTGGAACTCCACACTGCTACCGGTGACAATAACTAGCCATCAACTAGATGGCACCACTCGTACTAGT
>JAZBGW010002657.1:0-10973 GCA_037464815.1 Mylabris variabilis | reverse complement strand
GCCACTGACCGTATTTACGTGAAAAGGGCTGTATAATTCGGCTTGAAATTAGGGTCTTTTTGAAAAGTTTGATTGGATTTCCTTAAAATTCGCTAGTTTACATGCGTTTTTCCGTTTTAAAATACTAAGCAATAAATCTTAAGTTTTTTTAAAAAAAATGAAATATCTCATTCCTTACCTTGATTGGTGCTATACCTAATATTTGTAGTCGAATATAGCACTTTATCTGTTACCAAGAATTAAAATATAAAATCATAATGGTCACGAAATAGACAGCAAAATCTTAAAATCTACTTTTTCATCCACTTTAAACAAAACTAATGGTTGATGCTGTATATTATTTCAGGAGCGTCTAAATCAAATTTTCAACGCCTATTAACATTTTCAATGTTTGATAGGAATATCGTAGATAAAAATACAAATTTTTGGTAAAATTAAAATTTAACAATCAATAACCTAATTCAAACTAAGTTCAAATATTCTATAAATATAAATCCACTTTAAATAATTTCTTGCAAATCATTGTTTTGTATTTTAAAATTAATCAGTAGTATTTCTATTCAGTAAGATATTAATAAAACATTAAAATTATGCCCATCTGAAATTTTACGTTTATCACAAAAACAATAGAAACATCTTCGATTGTGTATCAGATTAAAGAGAATTTTCTGGTGCTGAAAATATCGGTTTATCTGTTGTTGCCTCAATAACAAAACCTTTTTTGCCGAAAACGGCAATCAGGAATGGACGCATCGATTCCAACAATCTTTGAGCTCTCAATGCTGAATTCTAAAAGTTACAATAATGATAATAGACAGTTTTTGTTTTGTTCTTGAATTCTATCAACTTACAATCATAAAATCCCCAACTGTTGTTGATAAATTTGTAATCAGTGTGAACGATGAGCCAAATAATTGATCAGGTACTTCTAATGAGACACGTTCATCCTTATTGAAAATAACAATATCTTCAGTTGTTGTTGGACGTTTAGGGGTTGTTCTGACTGTTGTTGTGGTGGTTGTTGTTGTTGGCAATGCAAAACCGGACGATATTGGGTTTTTCTAAAAAAATTCAACATTTTATTTGTGATTTTTTTATTTATTTATTTTTTGAAAAAAATGGTGCAATATAACAATTTGAAAACTAAAATCAGGTGAAGTCAATCTAATTTTATTTATTATCCAACAAATTTATTTACTAATTTATATTTTATTGTTTATTTACAAATACGCTACAATTTTTATTAACAATTATTTACATAAATTTCAAATTGTTATATGGAATAGTTTGAATAAATAAAGAAATGGTGATGAATTTACAGGTACTCCAACTCTAAGGATTTGATTTCTTTGCGATTTCGCTATGACGTCATGCGCAATATAGTTGCGCACAATAACAAAAATAACAATAGATATACAAAATTGACGTCATTCTTAGATTTTCCGCGTCCTAAGATCAAGAGTTGCAGTACTTTATATGTCTTTATAACTAGTTGATTACGAAATTTTTCATTATTTTATACATGCGTGTAGGTAGTTAAAACAACAATAATCAAACGGGTTCTCCCCAAGTCAAGTGAAAGTAAAGCTGAATTGGATGAACAAGAAAATATTCAAAAATTGTAGATATGATTGTTAAAATTAAACACAAAAACAACACGACTAGAACTGAAATATCATACATCCCGTTATGATTATTGTTTCCTCTTTGCTTGATATTTCTTAAATTAATTAATATCCAGCTGCGAATGAGGCAGTAACTTGTCCACCAGCTGATGGATGTACAGGTACAGCAATGGCGGCTGGTGCAGCAGCTACACCACCACCTATTCCTTTTGAAAATAATGCACCAATATTAAAACCAGGATGTCCACCACCACTAGATGAGCCTGCCGCTAATTTATTTGTAACAACTGAAATTAATGGTGCTGCTGCTTGTAATTTTTGTCCAATAGCACCGCTTATAATTCCCGATAAGGATACAACAGGATCTGCTGGTGGATAAATGTGATGTGCTTTATTTTTCGCTATATTCGTTTGATCCAACGAATCAATCCATGCTGTTTTTTGATCGATGAACGAATTCAGTTTCTGCATATATGATCAATAATAGTCAAAATGGCGCTAATTTATTTCGTTTTGATTGTTTGTTGTTTAAATATTTTTTTGTTTACGAATACTTACGTTGAAAACGAATCCAAGAACGGCATTTTTAACACCAACGGCTACATCGACTTTCCTTTTATCACGAGCTGAATCACCTTCATCGATTTCCTGAAAAAATCACGTTATAAAAATAAATGAAATATTGAAGAAAGCTGCATTTTAGAAAGTCAATGAGAGAAATTGGAATCTTTTGTTCTTGGCGGTGTTGCTTTTTAAATAAGAAATGCTAAATTTTCAACTAATGTTCCTTCATTACCGCCGCTATTATGTAATTAACATTTGAATAATTATTCATGAATTCAAATTCGCTTAGAAAAGTCTTGTTAAAGTCAAGACACACTTTTACTTTTCATAAACCCAAAAAGATTAATCTACATAGACTTTCATTTGGGATGGGCTTTTAAATGAATTATAGCCAATTCAAAAATTTAAATGTTGCATAATTTTAGCATATAACGCCATCTATCTGTCAATTGCAATTATAAATACACTTATATTTTAGAATGATTAATACATACGTCTTGTAAAGGATCAATTTCAGCGCCTCTTTTAACAATTATTCGGCTTTCAACATTTATAACAATTACAAATAAGGCCAATATCCAAACGTATTGCTTCATTATTTTCTGTAACATAAAGAAAAATTACTAAATTTATTCAATATTACAGTCACATGTAAAACAAAATTAAACACTCAACATTAGAAAGTTTTGACATTTATTGTTGACTTTATAATCGATTATTATAAAGTTTTGGAAAATTTATAGGAAAATCACATTTAAGTAACACTGACACTGAACGAATACGGCGCCAAAATTTCTAATGTTTTTCAAAAATAATTATAATAATAATAATAGGGCAAAAATACAAATTTCTGCTTACACTGGTGTGCTCTGCGTGTGTCTGCTAATCGTTTGAGTGTGTATTGAAGAATGAGAGTGAATGTGATAATGTTTATAAAGTTCTTCTTATTTCAAAGCTCATATGTAGGTCGTTTATGTTCGAATAGAGTAGTACTGGCGCAGTGTTGCTTTAATAGCAGCAAATGAAAGTCAAGCAGGTCAAGGAGGGTACTTGCAGAGAACCAATCAAAAATATCCTGTTACAGCCCCCCACATTTTTTTCGCTATTTTCGCTCTTTCAAATAATTAAAATAACGAAAATTAACGAAACAAATGAGAAGTTCAACTACCTGAAATGTTCTCGATATTATTTCTTAATTGCTATTGTCCATGAACTTGACTTTTAATATTTCCCTCTAATTTTTTATTGTTCTATTGTAATCGTAATAAAGAAGCGTAAAGTGAAGTTTGGTAAATTGTAAGATTGAAATCAAATTGTTTGAGAAATTCGGGATATTACCCGAAAAATGACCAAATTTCCTTTTTGATATGAAAAATTTATTCGAGAACATTTGCGGTGTACTTCAGCTATGATTAGTTACGGTTGTTGGATAAAAAATTGATGGAAAATCCCAAGAAATTTATTCATAAATAGAACTTTCGCCGAAAATTATTTCAATTAGAAAAACAATACAACACTCTACAAAAGAGCGATTTTAATCAAAAACCATCCGGAAATTGATAAACAGATTGTTTGAAAAGTGAAATTTTTGACTTAATTGTCAATTAATCAAAAACTTATACTTCTTATATTACACATATAAAAACATGTTCTCTTTTCCTAACTTCCTCTATAATCGGACCAGTTCAATCAACTTACGCAACATGTTAATATTTCCTCACGGGTGATTGTTGATTAAAATCAAAAATGCACTCACCTAATTCTCAATAATAATAATAATTACGCTTGATAATTACTCAACTAAGATCCTTGTTCGAAATATGATAAAATAATTAGAAAGATCTTTTGATATGTAAATGAATTTATTGTTTATTTTCGTCGAAATGCCGGTGTCTTAATCAAATTTAATTAATTCTAAAATCTTTATTAAATGAAAGTAACATGGAATTGTGGAAATTTCCTCTTTTCTATCAAAAAGAAAACTCAACTTTCCACTTGGACTAGTTGTTATTTTTTTCATCAAATTACATAACTTCTATTATCTCATATAATATAACTGAAATGCAATTGAAACCGAATTTCTTGATGTCAATTAGATGAAAAATTAATTAGAAAGAAATAATTGAAATGAAATTTCGTAAATATGTTAAGGATACCTATAAGTTCGATAGGTTGAATTTTATTATTACAAAATATGTTTAGAAATAATTATACAACTGGGTCATCACTTTTTTTATAGCTTTAAAATATATTGAAAAAAATATGAATGATTGTACAGAAAATAGTGAAAGCTCGAGCTTTAGTATTATTGGTTGCCTAAACGTTATAAAAGTCGTAATTTTTTTTTAATTTAACAATAAATTTGGTTTTTTTGTAATTTCTAGTTTAGATATTTTAGAAAATTTCCATCAATTCTAGACAGGTTATCCTTGATATAAATAAAATTTTAAGACAAAATTACTCAATTACACACTCTAAAACTGCTTAATTTAAGTCAAGTTGCTTAATTTTTTTCGTCGTTCTTTCTTCAAAGATTATTCCGATAAAGTTCAATAAACTTTCACATATTAAAATTGAATTATTTAAATCTATATCTATTGGAGATCTTATGAAATTATAAGATAGCTTGAAAACTTCCGGCTCGTTCAATTTCCGCCAATCTTATGTTACCTTATTATGAAAGAGATTCGTTGATTTTAACACAGCATATATGGTGTGGAGAGGAAAGAAATTGTTTAATTCGTCCGAAAATGATTCAAATTTTGGGCATCAGTAGTTGCATAAGTGAATGTTAGTAACCAGATCAACTTTCTTACAAAATTAATATCCGGGATTGTTTCTGTATCACTATCACTATTACTTTTATTATTCTTGTTGTAACTATTTTTTATAATATAATAAATAAATTAAGGAAATTTTTAAAACAAAAAAAACTGTACAAAACGACACTAGTTTTATAGCAGTGTCGTGAACTCTTCTACTAAACTCTCACTAATAATAATAATAAAACACTATTGTCATTATATGTAACTTTCTTTAAAATTGACACAGTTTCGAATTATTGAACACCTTTAAATCATCGTATCATCAATAAATTAGAATAAAACAAAAAACAACAAGAATCTTAATAAATCAAAAGATTTACAGCAGTACCCGTATTGTTACTTGTTATTGTTAGATTTTTTCACTGGCTTATGAAAGTGAAAGTTGGGTAATAACGCAGATGACGCACAAAATAACCAGATTTAATCTTAATAATTCAACATAAAAGAAACATTTAAAAACATTGTTTTTGTTTGAATTTCCAATAAAGTTTCTCGCTCAACTGCTTATTGAAATCACAGCAAATTTCAGTACCTAGAATAAACCTATACAGGAAAAACAGCCAGAAGTTTTCCGGATTTTTCCATAAAAATCTCGCTTATTTACCTCAAATAAGTCAAATTCTTTGTTGAATATGCTTGAATTTCAAATTTATGGAAATGTATACATGAAATCACCTTTTCGTTTATTGCGAGACTATCTTCGATATCTGGCGTATTTTCCATTTTGCGAGATTTCCGTTATTCCTATTACATGTATTAGCGAGAAATTATATTATTTTCTTAAATCGATATTTCAGAATGATTTATTTCAAATCCTCTCTTTACAGTATCGTTTCTCGCTTGACGACTCGTTGAAATCACCAATCATCAATTAAAATCGAAACTATAGAAATTTGGGCAAATATCGAAAATTGTAGCACACCTATCCACTTTTTTTGCTATTGTTAGATATGTTTTCTTTATTGATTTATGAAAGTGAAAGTCTAGCAATAACAGATGACGCCCAAATTAATCAATTAGCTAATTTAATTTATCAATTATATCAAACCAAAAAAACCAGTAGTATTATTTTAATTTAATGGGGTTTCCGTTTTCTTTACGACTTTCAATGGAAATTTCGTAGATTTGTTCAATATTCTTCGATTAGAATTGTTAAAATAGAGGTGAAGGTTGATGTTGATATTTATTTATTTATTTTTCGTAATACTACATTTCACAGCAATCCATTGAATATATTTGCACAATTAAGGAGAAAACGGAAAAAAATTATGTCTTTTTGCATCATTAGATCTTAATTAATGCAGCAGGATGTGTTAAAACAAAATAAATAAATAAACATATAAAGGAGCCAAAATAAAAAAATGTCAATAACCTTTTTGTTTTTAAATATGCAAATCTCACGAAAGGATGATTTTCATATTCGCTAATTTGTTGCATCTTGGGATTCCCGTCTACTTTCACTACCTTACATTTTTTTAACGTTCTTTCTTTCTTAATTGGTCTTTTTAAGTACTCATAAATTCGTAGAATGAAAGTGTTGTAAAAAAAAACTACTACAGATAAAAAACTGTTGAATAGGATCCGGAAATTTAAGGAAACGAAAAACTGAAATTTGTTGCAAACGTTTGTTGGTCGATTGACTGGCCATTGAAGTCATCATGTTTATGTATGATTTTATAATAGAGTTATTAAAACAACATTAACAAATTGAAATAAGCTTTTTCTGTATACTTGCTCGTATTTTAGTAAATTTAACACCGTAAAGATGATTAGATAATTTTGCTGAAATCAAGGAAAGTCTATTGTGAAAAGTTAACGAAAATTCGTGTAAACATTATGAAATTGCATACAATTTTTACTCTATTTCTAAATGTTTTTAAGAACAAGAATGATACGAGAATTTCATTATTGTTACATTCATTTATGTATTTTTTTTTTATATTTTTCATAATTTCCAGGTTTCGTTTAAGAAATCAATAGGTATAATTAAACACAAACTATAAATATGTTTATTTAAAATCAATTTTATGAAACAGACAAATAACTTATAATTGAGCTGAATTAATGTGATTTTGATGATGACGTAAATACCGACGTAATTAATGAGAAAATTGCTTTGAAAAGTGGAAATTTAGAACCACCACCCTGTAAACAATTTTATTCTATTACACAATACATTTACTCGGTGTGTAATCAAAAATAATATAAATTTTACTAAAATTGTGCCATACATGAGTACTTTCACTATTATCCTTTGTTCAAAATGTTTACCTGATTATTGTAAGTTGTATTTGTCATAGCACCACCTCCACCACTGCTGCCACTTAAAACCGTTTTCAATAATCCACTTAAGAAACTACCCGAATCCAATTGCGGTGGCATTTGAGAATTACCATTCTCGTCATCACTAGCCGGCTGAAATTTTACAATTATAACCAAATTTTTAACAATATTAAAAAAATACCGGTCCACTCAAAGCCGGTAGTATTCCTGTCACAATTTTTCCTGTGAAAATTCCTGCCCCTTTCTACAATAAAGAATAAAAATATTATTTTCATTAAATAGTCGTAGAACGTACAGGTCCTGGAGGGTTTGTTATTCCTTTCAAAAAAGCTCCAAGTAATCCACCAATAAAAGCACCAAAATCCGAACCACCTCCCTCTTCATCGCCACCCTAAAATTATCAGGGTAAAATTTCAATTATTTGCAAATAAATCTTGATTTACCCCAAAGAAACTCCGTAATAAGTCAGTTAAACCAGTGAAATCGTAGGTACCGTCATCGTTTTGCTAGAAATTTCGATTTTGTAGTTTCACTAATGAGACATGAAAAAAAAAGGGAAATTACCATGCTTAAACTACCAAGAAGACCAGTGATAGCTTCCACGTCGATACTACCATCGGGCTGTTTTAATTTAGAAGAAATAAAATAAAATTTGTTATTTTGTTGCAAAAACTTACCCGACTGAGTCCACCGAGAAACGCTGAAATTAACCCTGTTACCATATTTGTATCTTCTTCTTCTTCTTCTTCTTCCTCAAACTCATTAACTTCATTACTAGATTGATCATCATCGTCTTGACGTATTGGCCGATTTTCCGTATCATTAGAATTAGTGTCGAAGATTGGATTGATTCCGTCAGTTTTTTCTAAATTTTCAGGATTTTCAGTTGTTGTCAAATTTAGAATTTCACCAATTGTTGTAATTTCCTGTTATATTAAAAACATACAACAAAACAACAAATTTCATTCCGAATGATTAGAAAGTTTCTATTTCTTTATTGATATTTTTATTGATTATGATAAGCGGAAGGACGTTTAAAAACCGAATTGTGCAAGTTTTTCTCGTTATAAATTACACTATTTACTAGGACATACGAAAAATAATTTATTATAATAGAAAGCCGACAATTTAAAGAAATAATTACTGAAATTACCATACATTGTTAATGTGTTGAAATTAACGATTACGTTAATTTAAAATCGTGGTCGCAATTCGTGTTGTTTTTTCTGTCCTCTCCTCTATTTTTTCAATAATTAGAATGTTTCAATATTCTTTAATATTTTCGCATCTATATCTACATATTATATAAAACTGGTCCTTTCACCCGAAATTTTCCATTTACTTACCGTCATAATACTAGTCGTAGTTGTTTCTGAAACTGTATCATCTAGATTAACTTCCTAAAATCAATCAAATTTAGTTACATTTCACTTGATTACAATATGTGCAAGTTTACATATCCACCCATTTTGTAACTTTTGAAATCAATCTCCTCTTTTTGGTCCACAATCTCATTTTCTTCATCGTTATCAATAATAGAATAATTAAATTTTATTAAATTCTCCTGAAAAATATCGATTCTTCACTAGAATTCGTCGCTTTATCACCTGTTAAAATCACCTGTACTTCTTGTGTTGTATTCGTTAAATTCAATGGAAAACTGTTTAATTTTTTTATTAAAAATAGAAGAATTAATAACGATTTCATTTTTGTTGTTATCGCTATGTTTAATATCGCGAAACTGTCATCAATTTTTCGTTTTCATACATTATTGTAACATCGTAAATATCCTGTTCGGTTATTACTTCTTTAATAATATATAGATATCGAATATTATTTCTAGTTGAACAACTGATTTGTTATATTATTTTTATTTATAATAAATCAACTAAATTTATTTGGTCATTTGTATGCGTGTAGTTTTTTCGAAAAAAAAGAAGATATCGAAATAAAACTAAAAACATGTAATTTTGTTGTTTAATTTTTATAAAAATAAAGGAAACAACCAAGAAAGTGATGTAATTTATCCATGAAATCTAGTTTTTATCGTAAAATTATGAATCATATATCATTTTCTAATTGCTAATAAATTAAGACAATAAAATCTATTTAATAAATAAACAATAAAATTTACGCGTTGCTGAAAGACAATCAATAATTAATTATATTTTATTGTTTTATTGCAAAATTGAACAGAGCTTTTTGTTTGAAATACGTGACAAAATCTTAATAGATTACCAGAGATACAACAATCACCTATATTTTTTTTTTGTTACACAAATCAATTATTTTATTGAAGTTTTTTATATAACCTTCCATGTATTCACGGCAATTAATTATGCCTACTAACTAATGTATGAGTAACTGTTTTTCTTTCTAATTATAAATTTTTATTTTTAAACATTGTTGTATAGGTACGTATTAATGTAGGCTGCTGAAAATCTTTACTTTGAGACAGAAAATACTTCTATTAATCATCTATTCAAAACATCAAAGTTTTTGTTAGAACTATCAACAACTTGAAAATTTATGAAAACTTGTTGTCCAGTCACGAAACTATCATCATTCAATATTCAATAATTATTATAAATGGCTACTTTTATTAAAAGTTTGATCGCTTAATCGGCTGTTAAAGTTACCTGAAATTTTCTATAATTATCAACAAATTTGAGTGAACGCCAAAAAAATTAACGATTATGGCACATAGCAGACATTTGTGAAAATTACTTGAAAAAATTCACTTTTTTTTAGACTAATTTCTGGCTTAATCGCCTATTAATATTGCTATAAATTTCAATTGGCTGTCATGACTAATCATCAAAATGTTACAATTAAAACTAATGGAAAAAATACAAGATTTACAGATCACTTGTTTTATTATCGATTAATTAACCAACTTAATCGGTAATTAACAATAATTACGGCTTTATTCTGTACATAAATAATTACGATTACTAATCGTCAATTTTGCAATTTTATAATTAAGCATTTCGCTACATGAAACACGGAGAGACTGAAGATACTAGAATAGTATTGAAAAAACGTATCTTTTACAAAAAAAAAATGAATAAATTCGGTCCTATTAAGCTCAATTAGAAAATTATAGGCAATTAGTAGTAGGATATGTAGTTTTCAACTTATGGACAATGTGGCTAATTATTGTTCACTTTGTCTATTTATCAGCAGAAATATTAAATATTTTATAACAATGATATTTGATAACAATGAAATTATCAAAACATCTGTAAATTATTAAAAAGCTGAAAAATGTAATAGTAATAAAAGATATGTTTTACAGTAAAGTTTCTCGCTTGATCACCTATTAAAGTCACCAAATATTTCTACAACTTTTGAACAAATTCAAACAATTATCACTAAATTCTACTGAAACTCATCAGATTGTTATCATTTCTTCAGGATTACCAATGAGGTGTTAATCGATTTTTCAGCAGTCATAAATTATTAACCCATGCAATTGATAAATAGTAGGTACCTTTTACTAATTCTTTTCTGTGTTATTTTATAATAAGAATAGTTTGCTTAAAATTTATATCGATAACATATGATTTTTGTAGAATAATAAATAATAACAGATCTGATTTATTGTTTTGTTAACAGTGAATTTACCATAATGCCCCCTCAAAATTGTCAAAAATATTTGACTTTTTTACTGTAA
>JAZBGW010002656.1:0-10975 GCA_037464815.1 Mylabris variabilis | reverse complement strand
GATGCCGTATCACATGTATTAGCATAGGACAAAATTCCCACCCTAACTTATCCCCTTCCACTTTCTTAACAACCTTAATACGAAAATGAAATAATTCTTACCGCATAATTATGAATATTATTATCAAAATCGAGTTCATTTTAAAACGAAAATCAGCGCCAATTTTAATTTTAAGGAAGATAAATAAACACCCACAAAATATAATCACAATTCAAAAAAAAAGTAGCTTTAATGATACATTTATTATAAGAGTCAATTAAATAGTCAATTAATAATTAAAAGATAAAAGCCTGAAAAAACACCAATCACTCAAAACACAAGACGATATAAACACGTAAAGTTTGAGGTTATCTTTTTGACATGTCAACAAAAGCGTAGTATTTTGATCTGCCAACTTAAGGGTTCTAATTGTACCACAAATGTCTAGATAAAAGGCCGATGGCATTGAACAGTAAGGTTGGCAATGATTTCAAAACTTTCTATTAGATTAGCAGATTTACTATAGTACCTAAATTAGTAAATTTTTGGAATTTTTGTAATTTATCGAAGTTTCGCTCGGTGCACTCGCCGATCCATTCTCTTCTCGACTCTATTCGACGCAACACTGTTAGTTTACCTTTGGAGTCCATTTCAATTCCACTTAATTTTGTGAGCGGAGCTGGATAAATATTTGCGTCGGTTTGTACTGAGATGGGGCTTCTCAGTGGAGTTCTCCTCTAGTTATAACAAGAGGAAACAGGACAAGCAGCACTGTGTCAGCATAGTGTATGTTGTTTCGCTTGCAATCTGTTCTTGTGCGGTTTGTAGTCGCCGTTCTCTCACTCTTTATCGTTCCCATTCTATTTATTTCGTGTTTTTTTTTGCCAGTCTAACTCCCCAATATTGTCCGTTTTAATGTTACTTTTGGTAGTACATTGCTGTGGTTGCAAGAATCGCCCGTTGTTACTTTTTATTTTAATTAGAACGGTTTTGTGGCTTATCCTTTCCATTTTATCCCAACTCTCCATCTGTAGGTGTATAGGTATATAAAAAACCGTTCTTTCCTTTATTATAAAAATTTGATAAATATCCGATTGTAAATGGTGAACGTTAAATAAGATTGACTTTGTTTCGGATATTTTAATGGAACAATATTTCAAGTAGCCTGTTTTAGCTCTTGTATTAGATGGAGTGTATCGGTCTTGGTTGTATAAAATAAACAGCACAGTAGTATTGTAATAGGTAAAGTTAGCCACAATTAGTTAATCTAACAGGGCAACAATCCCCATCCCAGAATTCCAGTTTAGTAGAAACTGATCCCAAATGTTCTACTACTATAACTATCACCACCACCACCTAGCCCCCCTTTACACCGCCCAACTAAGTAAACCCCAACTTAACATACTACCAGTGGAACATTTTAATTAAGGTGATTAGGTACCGTTCTCGGGCTTGTGTACACAAATAAATTAACTTTAAAACTGAATTAATTGCTTCTTGCATTTAAGAACGTAGAGTATTTGAATTAAATGTTGGCTGGTTGTTGTGAAGTGAACTTGTTGAAATTTCTCATTATGTCACTTTGTTCATTTAACTAGAATGAATTGCGTTTTGGCAAGTTTGTCAGATAAAAGTAACTCCCCCATCATAATCAAATGCTAAACAATTAGCGAGTAGAGCTGTCATTATTCAAAATTATTGGAGATTTTCTTGTAGATCCAGAAAATTGGATATTATCGTTAGGGTGGCCGTTGTAAATTGGTGTCGAAAATGTAATAAATTCGTTTTGGATTGGTGACAACCGAACTAGCTGGGTTGATTTCGTGAAACAAGCGAAAAGAAAATAGGGGAGAAAACGGCCCAATTGAATAGCAATTTATCATCGTCTCGGCAGACCACCGACGATACAAAAGAAAAGCAACAACGCTCCACTTGTGTGCGTGTGTGTTTTGTTTAGTGCCTTGTTCCGTCTGTTCCGGTATGATATCGTTACGCCGGAAAGGGAGGGATCCCCGAGTAGAACATTAGCGATGTTTATATTTCATCATCATTGGTCTGCAGTTCACAACCCCAAATCTGTCAAACTTTTTTATTTTGTAAAAAATTAGTACCTTCTCAACTAATTTCAATGTCGTCGCAATTGACACAAAAGAAGATCTTTGGGAAACCACCACGGTTTAATTAAAGCACACGTTCATGTCCTCCACCGACGCCGTTGTCGCCGCCGCCACCATCAACAGAATACTTGAGGTTAAATATATTCCACTGATAAAGTTGGCAATTATCATCTTCATGACAATAAACGGTCCATAACTTGGACTAATTACAGACTGAGTATAATAATGGCGGCAAACTAACTAACCCCGAGTCTGAACTTATCCTAATGATTTTCATAATTAGTGTAGCATCAAGGGAGTGTATGTATTATATACATGTGTTTGATGGTGTGGGGCGACAACAACACTAGTGGTGGCGGCGTCTCCACTGTAGTACAGCGCAGTGCGATCATGTTTTGTTATCGCCGCCGCCGCCGCCGCCGCCAACATAGCCGCCTACCCGTTGCTAAGCGACACCGATGCGAACATATTTTCGCCGATACCGTCACCGCTGTTTTATAGATTTTCAACCGTGGACGGTGGTACCAACATTCTTCAGATCCAGCATCTTTCCAAAACAACAATTATAGTGCGTTTAATAATGAGATTTTCGGTACAATTGCGATAATACTGTGTGCATTTTTATAAGGGCTGTGGGAGGGTTTGCGTCTTTGTTGATTTTCAATTGTGGTCGTCAATTCTCCGGACATAAGTCTGTCTCTCTCCCATATTGTGTTGTTTGTTTGGTTGGTTATTTCATTGACAAACATCGCTCTTTTATATTAAACGAATTAGAATGACTACAAAGGGAGAGATTGGTGCTGGTGTTTACATTAACGATATATTGACGGGTGGCCGTTATGAGATAATCATCATTGAGCGACGCTAAGCGTCGCGTACTACACTGATAATAAACTCATTATTTTCAAATTATCATCCAGTTACTATAACGTATATACTACACATACATGTATACCGTTCGGAACGCCCTATCGTTGATTTTTTTTAAAACTTCATTTGAAATTAAAATGGTAAATTTCATTAGGGTGGTTTGTACGTCGACCGCCGTATTTGATTGATCACCAACATCAATCCGGTCGGATGGCAATATTTTCAATGCTATCAACAAAATATCGAATAAATTGACGATAAAGTGGAAAATCATTAGCAATATCTATATGGTGAATGTTTCAAAGCCTCCGATTGCATTCTGAATGGATTAGAATCAATCTAAAGGGTTGAAAGATTTGATTTTCCTCTCGAAATTATCGGTTGATTCGTCAAATTTTCATAGCTAACGAACGAAATCTGCCGCTAGCAATTCATATCAATTTGATTTTATATCAACCGTTTTATTTTGTCTGGCAACTGAATAAACCCCGAATACTATCCGCATCTGTAGGTACTAGAACGAGCAAAATAAGCAAAACGAAAAAATGGTTGTGAATAAAGAGACGAACAAAAAAAAATAGGATCGAGGAAAAAAAGACCGAACAACCGTTCATGCAAGAAGTTTTTCCTTCAAGTAAGATAAAAAGCCGTTAAATTTGCCAGTATTCTCATTCCCTTTGGCTGCGTATTATTGGCAGTGTTTTAAATTTGAACCTAATCCAACTTAAAATGCCATTTCATAGATCCGACTCCATCTGCTGTTACTATACTCTTTGGCTCTGTGTAAGTGCTACATTCGCCCGGATTTTAACGTAAAAGAATTTTAAATTCTTAAGTAGCACAAATCGAAACCATCCTTGTCACACTTGTGGAACAGTCAGGATAATGCTATCCTTGATGGAAAAACAGCAGATTTTTAATTCCCACAGTCTACATATATATTTTCATTCGTCCCCCTTCAACGGTTTTTTCCTTTTACTTTTCCACTTGTATTTATTCCAAATTTAAACTCTACCAATAGAGCACAGGAAAACAAGTCTTTTAGTCGATAATTTAAATTTTTTTTTTTTGATAAAATTGCAATTTATAGATAAGAGTAGGGGTAATGAAGTGGTGCTTGGTTAAAAGTATCATGCAGTTTTTTAAAAAAGTGTAAAGAACAAGAAAAAATAAAAAAGTAGCTTGAGGGGATCCGATAATAAGCTTTTAAAAAAGTTGGAACGTTCTGATAGTGTTTTGTTGATCCCTGGAGGCGGCTGCGACATCCGGAAACGCAAGTGGAGCATGTCCGTTCTTCGCGATCCGATTAGTGAGTTAATTAACTGCCTTTACCTAATTGAGACGCCGATTTATTAATTACCTAATATAATTATAACCGTTCTGTTTGGATTAAGAACTCTCACACAAATTTATTCATTCGTTATTAATTATTTTAATTTTAATTGTTTGTAAATTAAGATAAAGTCAGAAATCTTATCTTTATTGTATATTCGATGATATATCTTTAACAAATTCTCTTTTTAAAATGAAAACTGCCATCATTTCTCCAGTATTTAGGGTAAGTCGTCCTTATAATACGTTAGTGTAACTCAATTGATTGGTGGCAATTTTCCGATTCATTTCGGACGATAACCCTAAAAATGTCACTTGTGTAAAATATAGTCTAGAAATCCCCGTTTATGCATTTCTAATGGCGGCCCATCTCGCCGGAAATGATGGAATGTTCTTTTGTCACCACAGGAGTGTTCATTTTCCGCTTGGATTGGTTACCGATAAAAAAAAGGGCGAGTGCAAAGACCATGAAAACGGCCTGGTATACTGTATTTCTCTCTACCAGTAGATTTCCAAGTTTTACCAAGGCCTCCCCCCCACGCTCTCTTCTATACTTACTAGAAGAGAAACAGGACCACTTTGTTACTTGTTTTGGGCCATTTAACAGATAAACGTTACAGAGTGGCCTTGTCTTAACGACACCTTACGGCCCTTAACGCACTGCTTGCTTAAACGATATCTAAGACGAGGACCGATTTACGATCTAAACACCAAGTGGAGTAAAAAATAAGATTATACATAAAATCTAAACTAAAAGTAATCAAAACAAAGAGTAGCAATAGCCCGGCGCATCCACCATTTAACACCATCAACCCTCTCAATTATTCATTGTAAATCAAATTATAAATATTTCATTGTCAAATTAAGAATACCGAAAGTTAAAGGAGGAACTAAAGAATTTGGCAGTGGTAATCGTAGTAGCAGCAGTAGTTCGATCTAAGCTTGAAACGATTCAATTTGCCGGTCCCTTGGCCACCGTCGGCGGCGAGCTCCTCATTAAACGCTCCATTACGCACCCAGAAACAAATTACTCTAAATGTCCCAGTTGAAAAATGGCTTTATGATAATATCACAACCGATCAGGCAGTGAATTTTTTCGACGAATAAAGTTAGAAGGATCCATGTTGACTGATGGACTAAATGTAAATGTCAGTGATGTATTGTTGTAACATCAACGAGAAGCTTCCGGTAAACTAGCAAGGATAATGAAACACAAGAGATGGCCAAAATTGCATTGCATAATTATAGTTATTTTTAAACATTCTATTTATTCAAATTATTAATAATTACTCTTTTAACTCTAGTCTTTTGGGTAGTTTGAGCAAATTTTAACCTCTATAATTTATCGGGGAGTATATTCAGGTCTATTTAATTTTAATCCTTGTACTAATTATTCCTAAGAAACAACCCTTAAAAATTACCGGACTGACAATTTTAAATATCGCGCGCACTATTATTTGTTGTTTACAAGCAAGCCAACCTCAAGTTATGAAATCCACCAAATCAAATTGCAACATTTAATTATTTGAGGTTATGTTAAAAAACTATTATTATTTAATTTATGAGTTTGTTAGTAACATTTCCACACAAATTTGATAATGTCGATAATAAAAAATACTGTATTGTTATTAAAATCGGAAAAAACCGATGGTGATGTTGATAAATATGAAACATTACTGAAATCGAAGAATTTTGAGGTTAAATTGGTCAAAACATTAGATTTTATTTATAAAAATTCGGACGAATTAAAAGAAGAACTATTAAAACCAGCAAATTTTAGTGGTATCATCTTCTCAAGTCCTAGATGTGTTAATGCAGTACATCAAGCATTAAATCAAGATACAATTAAAGAATTGTGGCAGTCGAAATCGAATTTCGTTGTCGGTGAAACGACCTACAAAGAAGTTGAAGAAAAATTGGGCTTAATTTGTAAAGGGAAAGAAAGTGGAAATGCCAACAATTTATCGAAACTGATCATCAGTGAAAATACAGACAAAACAAAGTTTGATAAACCGTTTTTATTCCCTCACGGTAATCTAAAAACAGATACATTAAAACAAGAATTGGGTAAAGAAAATATAAAGATTGAAGGTTGTCTAGTGTATGAAACTGTTGCTAATTGTAATATCGAGAAGGAATTATGTGTAATAACTGAGAATTTTACGGTAATTCCAGAATTTGTTGTATTTTTTAGTCCGTCAGGTCTTAGAAGTTCTATTTCGTATCTTAGACGAATTCCAATCGATTTAAATCAAGTCAAGGTGTATTTCTTTATGACTTAATTTTTTATTGAGTAACAATTTAATATTTTTAGTTCATTGCAATCGGACCTGTTACAGAATTGGCGATGAAAGAGGAGAATCTTCAAATTTACGGCGTCGCTAAGAATCCAACGCCTGAAGATGTTTTGAAAATAATTAGTTGTTAATTTTCAAATTTAATCATAGAGGCGGCTGTGATTTGTTGACAGTTATAATTGTAATTCAACTGTTAATCAAAATTGTAGTTTTTCAAATGAGCCAAAATACATCAGACCATTCAGAAAGGTTTCATTTTTGGTTGATTTTGAACTTATTTGTTAAACTCCCTTTTCCTTACAGTTGTGGGTGCCCAGCTTCTCGGCCTCAAACATCGACATGTGCTAATTTACCGGTAAATAAATTAAAAATCGAAAAATATGAATTTATTGTTAGTTTAAATTTAGATAACGACAGAAAAAGCTCTGGCACTTCGCTATTCAAATTTTTATAATGGCTACAATATCGACTATCATAATGATGGTAGTTGGTTTCAATCTAAACGTAGAGATGATTGTCACGACCGACGGTTTCGGGCTAAAGGCATGACACTGGACGGTCAAGGTACCTGTTGCCAGACTAAGCCCAAAGAAGATCAATGCAAATGTTTAAATGCGATTATCGATCAACTGATGCAAGATTCAAATTGTTGTCATAAATCAAGTGATACCCACAAAAAAACATGTACATAGTTTTGGCGTTTCTATGTAAATTTCTGTAAATTCACTTCAAATTTTACGGTTGAGAATTTCTTAAAATTTAATTTTCGCGAATTTCTTTCAAAATTGTTGTACATATATCCATCCATAAAAAATGTTAAATCAAAATAATTCATGTCAACCATGTACGCCACAAGTTATGATGTTCGTACCACCATCGATATGTCCACCAACACAACCACAACCGGTTCGCCCCCTTCAACTACCACAAAAGCCGCAAAAACCACAAGTAATACAAATTCAAATTGTATTTATTATTGTTTCTTTTAAAAATATATCTAAAAATTTAGATGAGTGATGATGACATGGCACGTTTCCGTTACTCCAATTTCTACAACAATTACAATATCGACTACAAAATGGAAGGTAACTGTGTACTAACTGGACAATGTCCGCCGATTAATAAAAAGAGATATTGCGAAAGTTATGAAATTGATAAAAAAAAAATTGTTGAGACGAATCAAGGTTGTCCGACCGGTTTTAAACCGTGTGTAATAAAAATGATGCCACCACCTTGTGGAAATCCGCTTCTACCATGGATTGGTGAAGTTCAACCATGTCCACCGAAACCGAAAAGGAAGAATGATAATAGGTATATACCCGAACCATGTACGAAACCATGTTGTAGACATTGGAAACCAAAACAACCACCATGTATTTATGATAAACCATGTAAAGCTCATTGTTATAATTGGCCAGTCACTATGCGAGCTGTATGGCATGAATTTAATGTATCAAATTCTCGTACAATGTGCAATTAAAGACCTGGCATAATAAAAGCAACATTATCTAAAGTATTGATTAATTGTTCCGGATTACAACAATTCTCTTGCAGTTCAGGTATTTGTTGTGATAAACATAATAACGGACCTAATGCACAAAGTAACGAATCAAGAAGTACTGATAGACTACCAGATACAGCAATTTGTCCCTAGAATTATAAAAATATCAAAATAATAACATTGAACGATAGTTAAGAAAATTACTTCATGTTCTTTGAGTCGTACACCAATTAATGTTAAACTCTCCCCTAATAATTTCAAATGTGCAGCAACGTCAATCGGTTTAATTCCATTAACTCGATACGAATCTCTAGTACGTGGACTTGGTGGTGAAATACTTGTTGAATCATGTGGTGATGATTTCGATATTGGTGTTTTCTTCCCTTGTAATTTTCCAACACTTTTAGGTGTTGGAGTTTTCGAAATTTGTTCTATAAAATCCACCATAAATTTTTATTTTAATTAAAATATGTACTATTAATCAAATACCTTTAGTTTTCCGTCCTGGTTTATCAGTTTTTACAATTCTTCCATCTTTGATAAATAATCGTTTTCTCGACGTATCAGCATCTAAACGTTTAAATCCACCGCCAGGTAAATGATCATCATACTCACTATCTGAATCCACCGAATCCATACTTGATTCGGTATTTGCCGGCAATTCATATTCACTTTCATAATCCGATTCGCTTGGTTCCATTTCGTAATTGTCGAAAATTTCCTCCTTCACCGGATAAATCTGTAAGTGCTAAAAATTTGTAAGAATTCTCAAATTGAACGATTAATCCCAAAACGTACTTCTTCAGTTTTGATTTGTTTCTTTGGTGGTGATTCAAACGTTTCCGTTTTCTTCAACGAACTTTGTCGTTTATTATAGCCACGATCGATATCATCCGGTGATTCGAAATCCATCAATTTTGATGATTTCTTCCGTACACGTCCACTTCGTGACACACCTGTTACTTCTACAGTTAATTTTATATCATTAAAATATAGTTCAAAACAAAAAGGAGTAATCGTTTAAAAATAAAATTAATCAATTAAACTAACACTGATAGGAAAACTAAGATTATTTATTATATAAAAATACGTTTGACAATTAATTATGTTGTTTCAATATCATCGTCTTGTTTCCAACCATCATCATTGCTAAGGAATCTTCGTTTAACTGAAGTATTCATGTAGGGCCGTAAAGCCCATTCTGTATCAGCTGCTTCAATACTATCCAACGTTCCCAATTTGATTTCGTACAATTTCAATTGGAAACGCGGTCCAACTTCGCTCAATTCAATCTAAAAATCAAAACATTTTGTAATTTCGATTTTATTAATAATTATTCAATAATTTATAAAACAAATACTTACCTGTTTATCTACAGTTTTATAGGTGTGATGTCTGAAGCTGATATAATCGTCATGATTAGCGAATGTAATAACCCGTTTCGAGTCCTCTTTAGGTACCGGAAATAAATATTTTAAAATACTCATAACTCGTGTACCTAACGGTGTTTTAAAATTGTGGAAAATCAAATGTGGATACTGTTCGGACATGGTGCCAATATCAGGAATATCATGCCTCATAACAACATCAGTCATTGTAAAATATGCTGTCGGTCCATAAGGCAGATGACAAACAACTAAACTATCCGGAACACCACGGTGTTCGTGTACAATAATAAAATCGGTCACATCATTTGCCCGGCATGCATTTATTAATTGTTTCATCTCGTAATTACCGCGATTCATACGTTGTGCATTCGGAAAGATTAAACGTAATTCTTTAACAAACATTTTTAAACGTGCACTAGGATCACGTGATGTTGTTAGAACGATTTTCGGATCTTCAACACCAGCATAACGATATTCATCATCTTGTGAATTAATCACACCACTACCGCCACTTTCGCCACCGATTTGTCCTGCCAATTCCGGACCGGTATCTTCATAATCCAATTTCTTTGCGTAATGTAAAGCTTGTTTTTGTAAATCACCATGGATCGGTATGTTTTCTTCAAGACTGCGTTTGATACGATTCTTTTTCTCTTGGACAGTTTTAACTTTATCTTCAATGGTCTTGCGATAGAGGTATTCGCGACGTAAACGCGCCTGGCGTCGCAACATGACGATTTTTCGTTAAATTTCCCAGAGAATGAAATTGGAATTTCAGCAACCAAACAATAAGACCTAACCTCAAACTTAAGCGTGATTACTTTGACGTTTAAGCATGTTGGCCAACTTAAACAATTTTCGATAATTGTAAAAAAATAGATAAATAATCGACATTTTTAATAATTGCTAACGTAATTTACATCAAATATCAGTAGAAATGTTAAAAATATAGTCGTCAATTACAAAATTGAAAAGCTAACAAATTTTTAATTACCTTCAGATTTCGATTTCTTGCCTTGACTATCCATTATTGTTGCTTTAGATAAAATAGGTTATTTTCAAAATTATACTCTTTTTTAAATTATAATGAATAAACTATTTTTAATTCGTTTAAATTAAATTTTAAAAAGTAAACATTCTACACTTTTATTGAGGTTGACAGCCAGTGCGGCCAACCTTATTGAATTCATAGCTAAAAAACACTATCCCAAATTTCCTTAAACATTACAATGTTGCCAGATCTATTGTTTTTTCAGTAGGTATCTTTTCTATAGTAGTTCTTTCAACTGCATTGGGTTGAATTTCTATTAATTAGAACCGTTTTTTTTTTAATTTTAGAGTTCTATCCTGGCAGGACCCTAGCTAGGGGAGGCAGATGGGGTTGAGCACCACTTGGCGCTCCCTTTTACCTCCCCTGCTTTTTCCTCAAGCCATTGTTATTATAAAAGTTGCCCTACCTTCTAAAAAAGGCGTCCCACCTGGAATAGTTTC
>JAZBGW010002655.1:0-10975 GCA_037464815.1 Mylabris variabilis | reverse complement strand
GTTCCAAAATAACAGGTTTGCAAATAACAACCCATCACTAGAATTTACCAGACGCTTACTATTTCAAGTCACGGTCACAAAAGCACCAAAATCCTGTCTCTGCTTATTATTTGCTAATTTTGTTATACAAACTAAACATTTGTGCTTATCTTCTGCAACACTTGATCTGTAAGAAGAATATCGATTGTTGTTAATAACATTTTTACACAGCTCTTACCGGAATATTAAAAATGTCACTGATGTTTTCAAAAGAAATAATTGTCTTTTAATCACAATAATAATCAAGACAAACAAAAAAAAAACAAAACAAGAAAGTTAATCAACACCCATTAATTTTAAAACAATTATCACAGAATAGGCACAATCAAAATTCAAAAATTTTCGAGGTTAGAAATGTTGGTAACAATCTGGTGATACAAGTTGACCAACTCACTTTTTTGATGGGCGCGCTATTCAAAATTTTCAATTTGGTCACTAAGACTATATACTTATAATAACGATGTCAACATTTATTATGTTAATTATATGGCACTAATTAATCAATTAAAGGCTGATTAATATTGAAATTTCCTTTATTTATATATCCTTCTATCTCATTTTAAATTAGAATAATAACAATTGGATTCAGACATTATTATTATTATTATTATTATTTTTTATGTGTTGAGTTTAGTTTGAAGAATTATAGATAACTATACACAGTAGAAATTCGAATAAATTGTTGATCAAAAATACAGAAATAGCAAAAATGTTGTATTTTAACACAGTTTTTTTTTATGAATTAATTAATAAACAGTATAATAATTGAATTAGAGAAGTACACTTGAGGCAATCAATTATTTGACTCTCGATTATAATACAGAACATACCGTGTTATAATTTTACACCGAATGTCCCACAGAATCTTTCATAAATTTACTTAAAAAAAAATCTACAAAATTTAATAGAAATACAGTGTAAAAGAAATAGTTTACAATGGAACATTCTATATACAGGGTAATTCAAGTGGACGGGCCATTAAGGGCCAGCTGGAGTCTGAAAAAGTAACAATTTTTAATCATCGATTTCTTGCTTGTTTTCTGAGATATTCAAACTCTCTATCCGAAGGAGTTTTCCACTTTAGAAAATTTTCACAAAAGTGTCGAGGAAAATGTAGGAGTATGTTACAATTTTTGTTTTAAATTCACGCAGTTTCTACAATTTTAAAGATAAGAAATCGTAGAATAGCCTGTTTGAAAGCTTATTTAAGGGCGAAAGGGGCAGATAGATCCTAAAAACTAAAATTTCGTAAAATCAGAAAAATTATTGGAAAGAAATTAAAGAAAATTTTCAAACTTTTTCGATTTTACAAAATTGGATTTTCCGAAAACTATCTACCCTCCACCCTTAAATAAGCTTTCAATTCAAACAAGCTGTTCTATAATTTTTTAACTTTAAAATTGTAGAAACTGTAGGATTTGAAAAAACTTCAACATGCTCCGACATTTTCCTCTGCACTTTTCAATTTAGTGAAAATTTTCCAAAATGGAAAACACCTTCGGATACACCGTAAAATGTATAATTCAATGCTGATCACAACGTTTGAATATCGCAGAAAACAAGCGAGAAATCGATGATTAAAAAGAAAAATTGTCACTTTTTGGATATCGAGTAGAGGTTGGACTCCAGCTTCCCCTTAAAAAGTTGCAATTAATGGAAATTAATGAAATTTGGTTGATATCAATTATATCCCTTGAAATTTTTCTAGAAATTATTTTCATTGTTCTAGCTAAATGGAATGGTATATTTTTTTAATGAATTTTTAAATTCTTTGATAAAATCTAAGGAGACTTTGATTATACAACTTATGGTGTAACACTGAAAGTTTTTCAGATATTTCAACTTCAGGTGAAATATTAAATTTTGTAATGTTCGATTAAAAAATTCATAATATAGAAACTATTGCAGCTGAAAGGGTAAAATTTGGAATTCTGATAGCGTAAGCAATGTACTTTCCATCAAAGTTAATA
This sequence comes from Mylabris variabilis, assembly GCA_037464815.1. Lineage (NCBI taxonomy): Eukaryota > Metazoa > Arthropoda > Insecta > Coleoptera > Meloidae > Mylabris > Mylabris variabilis. The sequence continues at coordinate 8,966 of JAZBGW010002655.1, read as the reverse complement.
AAATTTAATTATCTTTCAATATTTAGCTGAAATCCGTTTTTCTTTTCAGGACATTTTCAAAATGGTATATCTTGTTTATTTTCATTAAAACACCATATTTTTCTTTTAATGGTTAGATAGAGAAGAAAATAGTGCATCGAACTATATTAGCATTCCCTATATCTATCTTTGATAGTTTTTCATTTAATTTTCTCCACTGAAAAAAAAAATGTAAAACATAGAAGGCTTAGGAAAACAACTGTCAATTCAATTGTTAAAATTAACATAAAATTAATTAATGAATCTTAGACTATCTTAATGAAGAAAAAATATTAAAAATTGATAATTAATTAAATCAATATTAATTGTATTCGTTTTTGTGCATCTAGAATTACAAAAATTGTAGAAAAAAAAACATTTAAAATATTCAATTTTAACCTCAATTGTGATATTTTGTTATTTTGCTAAGCCTTCTATGCATTTTATTATAATTGATTCGTTTATCATAGGCAACTAGATGAAATTGAAAAATGTTAAATAACTGATAAAGTGATAAATTATCAAAAATATGTAGAAGTATGTAGAATGTTAATACAATTCGATCCAGAATTTTTCTATCTTTGAAAATATACTGAAAAAAAATTAATTTCAACCAAACGCTAAAATATAATTAAATTTTATACCCAACTGATAAATAGTACACTATTTATACTACATAAATTCCAAATTTCAACATTTTAAATATTATAGTTTCACAGATATAAATTTTTCAAATAAACACCTCAAATTTTAAAATAGCACTGAAAACTGAAATATCTGAAAAACTATAAGTGCTAAACCCTAGATCGTATTATCAAAGTCCCCTTTGATTTTATTAAAGAATTGAAAAATGTAATAAAAAATATACTTTTGCAAAAATAATCAACTTTGAATGACCCATTTTATTGAATCACCCTGTATAGAATAGTATTTAAAATCAATACAGTTATTCTTATGAAATAATTAACAAAATAAACAGATGAATTATAGATGAGAGTCAAGATTTGGTCGAATTGACCGAAATAATTGCATTTTTACAAATATAAAAAGAATACATAAACATAATTTTTAATAAATATCACCCAATTTTTAAGCTTATAAAGTTGAAAAAATTAAAAACTTGTATATTAGATAAGAATTAAAAGTTATTTTGCCTTTTTTTTCTGTTCTTCCAAATAAAATTGGCCCCCAAAATAGCGTTTTCTTCCGAGATTTGATCTGTTGAAATTCTACATTGATAACACCAAGAAAACATTGATTGTCTTCATGATTGATCATTAAATACAATTATAATCGTTACACATACAACATCCAAACTATGAAGAATTATTTACTATACACGCACACACATAAAAGCTGTTTTATATAATTTGAAAAACAATTTTGTGCATTTTGCCCTTTTTTTTGATTATTTAAAATAATTTCTTTTTAACAGCTGTAAATCGTTCCATATAAGCATCATAACCTGGCAAATCAGCCAATTGTTTCAATTCAAATAGATTCCCATCAACGGCTAGATTACAAATCTTCGAATCACTCAATAAATTCGTACTAATTGCCGATAATTGTAAACAATTCTCTTCTAAACGTAATGTTTTCAAACGTGGACAATTCGCAATCTGTGGTGATATTTCTGTAATTTGATTCTGATTCAAATTCAATTCGATTACGTTCAATTGTATTATTTCTGATGGTATTTTTGTTATTTCATTCTTTGATAAATCCAATAAATCTAAATGTTTTAAACCACAAAACACTAATGGTATCTCTTTTAAATGATTATCACTTAAATAGACTTGTTTTAAATGTATTAAATTTGATAATGTACGTGGTAATGTTGTTAAATTATTATGTGATACATTTAATGTTTCTAATTTGATTAATGCACCAATACAATCGGGTAATTTTGTTAATTTATTCTTATTTAAATTTAAATGTCGTAATTGCATAAAACGACTAATTTCATTTGGTAATTGTACAAATTTATTATCAGATAAATCTAATGTACGTAAATTATTCTCTAATAATTTCAATTCAGGTGGGAATGAATTCAATTTGTTTTGTGATAGTTTTAATACACCAGTCTTTTGTGCTGTTTCAACATGTTGTTTTAAACCTGAATTACCCATAATTTAATTACAATTTAAATCGATTTCATACCAAAAATTAATTAATTAATTAAAGAACCATTATTATAATTAATTATAATCTAGAAAGAATTAAATGAAAAAACACAAACTTTCGTCATTTTCTTCTTATCACTATTTGACTGATTTGACACAACAGCGACACAATGTTGCCGCTTATTGCAAACTAGACTTATTTATTATATTATCGCAACTACAAATTACTATAAATATCTCTAAAATTTTGTAGAATTTATTAAAATAAATAAAAATAAAACAAAATGAGACAAATTCTTTTTTTAAACAGAAAATTTATAAACATTTAACATTTGTAAATGTGGCAACATTGAATTCTTATTGACAGACTTAGTAACCAATTAAACATTGAATATCCCTAGATTTAGTGGTAAGCAGTGATGTTACACTTAACAAGAACAGCTAATTCACGAATTTTTATCTGCGCGAAGGTCAAATTGCGTTCGCTATTACAACACAGTTAACATATTGTTGCTACTTTTAAAATATTTCTCTAAATATAAGTCGCATTATTATTACAAATATAAAGATTTATATAAAAATACATTTTTGAGTAGAAATTTAGAGAAATGTTAGTCGTTATCTAATACTGTAAAATTTTTTAATATATTATTATTTGAGAAAAAATATTTAATAAATAAATAATTAATAAATTGCGCTAGTTGTATAATAATTTTAAATCAAAAAAAGAGTTGGAATTAATTTTTTTTTTCGATTGTAAAGTTACTTATACCAGAGATCTTGTTGGCGAGCGAATCGAAAAATATTTTAAAAGGATTTGTATGAGAGTCTCTAGAGAACGTTCTAGTAAAATTAGAATCTCGTAGCTCATTTAGAAGTTGGTCAAAAAAAGATGTTGCAATTTTCAAAAACAAACTAAACACGCAGAATGACTCGAGGATCCTCACAACATTAATTTTTTTTCGTTTTTCTACATTTTATTTTAGAACAGGTGGGAATGGTTCGCATTTTTTCTAGAATGCAATAGAGAAAACCGAAAAAAATCAATGTTTAGAGGGTCTTTGAGTCATTCTTAGTCGTTTCAGGTGCTTAGCTCGCTTTGAAAAATCGCAGCCTTGTTCAAAACTAGCGTTTTTTGATCAACTTCCAAATGACCTATGAGGTGCTAATTCTATTAAAAAAATCTCCAGATACCATCCTATAAATTCTTGAAATATTTTTTCAATCGCTCGCCAAATAATGGGAGTTACCATAAGAACGTTTCTTATTAGGTGAAACACCCGGTATAGTAAACAAGCATTTGAGAAATTACACAGATTGAGGTTATAAACATAAACTAATAATTAATTGAAATTTAGAAAGAAAACAGGTATTGTTTTAATATTGTATCAATGATGTTGTTAAATATTACCGTATTTAATTTATCTTTATTGTTTTAGGTAGTATTTTAGTTTTTAGTTAGAATTTATAATAAATTACTTTGCAAATTCTTGAAATATTTTTCGAATCGCTCGCCAAATAATGGGAGTTACCGTAAGAACGTTTCGTTGTAGGTGAAACACCCAGTATAGTTAACAAGTATTTGAGAAATTACACAGATTGAGGTTATAAACATAAACTAATAATTAATTGAAATTTAGGAAGAAAATATTGTATCAATGATCTTGTTAAATATTGCCATATTTAATTTATCTTTATTGTTTTAAGAAGTATTTTAGTTTTTAGTTAGAATTTATAATAAATTACTTTGTAATTTTCTTCATTTCTTTTTCATTTCCTTTGTTGCTGCTGACTTTTTCGTCTTTTTATTATTTACTAATTAAGTAATCTATACAGATTTAACGCAGTTGTTAATAACTAATAAACTAAAATAACAGACGAAGACAGAACGTATTTAATTCATATGTCACATCGAGTTGAGTCACATATTTCAACAAACAACATGGCCACATGGAGAATCAGCTATTCTTGTTAAGTATAATATTGTTGGTGGTTAGAGAAAGATTCTAGTACGCAAGCGCAATGTTATCAAATTTATACAGAATGTTTCACATACTTTAATTATTAATATTTTATAATAATTCTAAGAATTTTTGAATTATTACAAATATTCAACAATATCAAATATGCAAAAACAATTAAAATCCAACTCTTTTACAATAATTAATTTAAATTACTATTTATCTTTAGATTTGAAATTTGGGTATTTTTAAGGTGATATATACTGTATATGCGTCTTGTCGATTATAGATTCGACATATAGAGATAGATATATTAAATTTGTATAAACAATCCGTATATCGTTATCTCTTTTTATTTATCGAATCTATCGAAAATTATCGATCTTGTGTGATGCTGTGGATGAATCAAGTTGACAGCTGTCATTTTATAATATAGATGACAGCACAATTGATTCCAGTACATACTTTGATCTATTTTTTTAATTATTTTCTAATTAAAATTGATGAATTAATATAATTAATACGATTAAAATTGGAAAATTTACAGTTTCAATTAGAGAATATGTTACAATATGGTAATCAGCGAATTAAATAACAAACAAAAAAATGAGATGTTTACAATAATATAGTCTTGTATCTAGTGGGTGTTCTTTTTGTTTTTTTTTGGTTTGTTTTGTTTTTTTCATTTGTCTTGTGAAAAATTAATTATAATGACATCAATTACAACACAGAAATCAGTGAAACATGTCCAAGGTGAGTTCTTTTTTTCTATATAATCACTATTTTTTTTATGTAATTTACAAAAACAATAAGAAAAAAACGAGTAATTGTTTGATAATTTTAATTTATGTAAAATTTTCGTGTATAGGTATCAAGTACAGGATTGGGTGTATGTTTGAACTTGTATCACCTAGTAACCTTTTGGCATTTTATAATTGTTATATTTCGAGGTAACACCCTGATAACAGTGATAACAATTATCTAATAATTGGCTTATTGATTGTTTGTTTGTTATTATCATCATCATCACCATTATCTTCATTAATTAACAACTATCATTGATTAGGTTCGAAGGTGTAATCAACCAAAAAAAGCACCACCCTTTTTTGATGTGAATGAACTATAAATGTTGGATCAAATGAGACAGATAGTTATTAAAAATAACCAGAGAGAGAGAGAGAGAGAGAGAGAGAGAGACAAAGATGATTTAGTTTGGTGATCTGTATTGGGGATTCTTAAAATAAATGCCTCCCTGTTAAATTGGCAATAATCCAAATTAAGTCAAATCCAAAAAAAAAAACGAAGAGACGACAATATTTCTAAATTAATCAATTAACAAATTAGATCAATTATCAATGTCTATAAATAATATTCGAAATAAATTGAATCAATTATTATTAATTGAATAATAAGAATTCAAAATATAAATTTATTATTGTTAGTATTTTATCGAAATTGTGCCAAACTTTTTAGTTTTTGAAATATAATCAGACGTAAAAAACTGTGTTAAAACGATTAATTTATTAATAAACAATGCCTAATTATGATGATAACGAGTGGGTGTTATTATTAGAACCAAAAGGTCGGACACGTAAATATAAATTAATTAATAATAATAATAGTAGTAGACATTGGACTGTATCTTTATTATCATCATCGTCAAAAACATTGTTTCTATTAGATCGAGGTGAGTGATTTGTTTAACAAATAATTTTCAATTTTTTTTTTGTTAAATTTCTATTTTATTTCTAATTATTTACCATATACCATTCGAATGACCACCAGGTGGGATACGTGTCGTATTCATTTGTTTCTTATTATCATCATCAATATAACCAGAACCTAATAGTGGATTCCCATCTAGATTGATGGAAATTAATTAAGAAAATTAAATTAAATCAAATTAAAGAAACATGAGATAAATTTCAAACCTCGTCGTCTAATTGGTTTCGATGTAAATTCATCATGTGAATTAACACCTTGACCAATTAATGGATTCCGACTCATTTTCGATGATGTTGATGTATTTGTTAATACACTTTCATTATCTGGTTGTTGGTGTTGTTGTTGTTGTTGTTGTTGTTGCGGTTGCTGTTGTTGTTGTGGTGGTGGTTGTTGGTGTTGTATTTGATGAGATTTTGATTTTGTTGGTACACCACGAAACGAATACAATTCCGATCCAAAATCATTTTTCGATTCATTCAATGAGAAAATATCACTTTGATTACGTGGTGTACGTACTTGAATTTTTATCAAATCTTGTTTATTATCACCATCATGTATTGTTGTTGTTGTTGTTGTTGGGGCTATTGGTTCATCTCCTTTATTTTCAACATCTTTTATTGGGGCTGTTGTTAGTATCTCTTCACCTTTATTTTCAACATCTTTTGTTGAATTTTCAATTTCTTTGGCATCTGTTGTATCACCCATTTTTACTGTAATCGTAATAATAATTATAATATTAATAATAAAAATGATGTAATCATAATTATAAATTGGGAAAAATTGTAAAAACATATGGTAGATCTTTCATTTCTTTTACAATTTTTGATTATATGTGTGGGAAAAAATAATTTAAATATTTTTTAATTAATTTTATATAATTTATAATTTTATATAAACTTACTGTAATTCTATTCAAGTTTCTCAAAGTTGTTATTGTAAATTCCCCGTAATTCTGCCAAAGTAATGCCAAAATTGAAATAAAACAAAAAAAATGTTTTTTATTCACCATAGTTTCCAGTGTATTGGAAAAGGAAATTAGATTTCCACGTAGAAAATTTTGTTATAATCGGATGTGATAATGATTGGTCATGGGAATTTTGCATTATTATTATCATTATTATTTGGAAACATTCCATATTTATCAACATCATCAATTATAATTATAATTATTATAAACAACAGCAATACAATTTTATTATTAATATTTATTCTTTATTCATAAATTAATACAGTAACATAATTGTTTTAATTATAATTCAATCGTTGTTTCTTTTTGTTTAATTTAAACAACAAATTCGTTGTTGATATCAATTTTAATGTGAATTTGCTATTAATTCTGTATCATTGTGGTTATTTTAAAAATTCTATGTGAAAATAACATCATCAATCTATTTATTGTTTTTTTTTTCTGTAATTCTATTAATTTTCTTTTGGGTTATTAAACAAGTACAGGGTGTCTTATATTTGATGGTATTTAAGGATATCTTATTTTTGACAATATCTTAAAAAAATAAGCGAATAATTGCTGTTTGAAAATTGTCTCCGGAATAGCCTTAATTATACAGTAGAGGTTACAGTAATAGAAACATAGGAAAAATATCCGGCCATATTAGTTAGAAAGCGATAGAGGTCTAAAAATTGGAAACGATGGCGGTTATTACCACCCAGCCTTAGTTCTCTACTGTATATTTGGAATCAGAAAAATATAGGTAATTTTACTGAGCACGAATCTAATATAGTTGCTATTTAAAAAAACATAAGTTTATGTTATATTTCAAAAATCGTAAAACTTATTCAAAATTGAATTACATAAGTGAAATCTGCTTAAAAAACTGTACCTAAAATGCCAAAAATGTAATTCATTTTTTTAAAAAAAAGAAAGATACAAAGCATTTTTAAAATCTGAAAAATTGAAAAAATCAAATAACTCAAAAACAAATGACTGTAATAGAAATCCAAGTACGGATTTCGATTAAGCTTAAAAAAGTAGTACCAGAATGTGTTATCAGTTAATTTGTCCTATCAAGGCTTACATGAAATATCCTTAAATACCATCGAAAATGAGACAGCCTGTACAATATTGTAATAATATTAATAATAATAATAGAGAAGATAAATAAAAATAATGATCTCATTGTGCAGGAAGGATTAGTGATCATCAAGCCAAAAAAACACAATTCAAGTAGGATTTTTTTATTTTATTCATTTGATTTTAAATTATTTTAGAATTATAATAAAATAATGAAGTAGTGCCCTGAAATTTTATAATAAGAGTGGGGTATGAAGATTTTATTAAATTTTCTCTTTCAACATTTTGTATTTATACAGTAAAGGCAGCAGTAATAGAAACATAGGAAAAACATCGGTTCCACCCATCTATACTACTTATATATGAGTTAGAAAGAAATAGAGGGAAAGTAGGTGGTGTAAAAATTGGAAACGGTGGTGGCTATTTACCACCCACCCTTATAGCCCTATGACCAAACAAAGCAATTTCTTTTGTACGAAAGAAATTACCTACAGCGACCTTCAAACTTTCTAGTTTAACACGTAAGAGAAATCAGATGTTGATGAGGATTTGCTATCTTTTTTTCACTGTATACCCTTTAACTCATGAAACATTCCCCTGAAAATGCATCAGATAAAGAAGGAACTATCCTTAAATAGTATAGATGGGTGGAACCGATGTTTTTCCCATGTTTCTATTTCTACCGCCTATACTGTATGTGATTTCTTTAAATAACTCTCCCTTGTAACAACAACACCACATTAAGTCTATCTATCTTGTATCTAGTGTGTGTATTATTATTTTATATTGTTGATATTAATTATTTTGTTCTATTTTAATTCTATTTATCATTAATAATATTAAAAAAAAACGAATCAATTGTTTCTATTGTTGTTCTTCTTAGTATCATCATATCCATGAACTTGATTATTGATAAAATTCCAAGTGTTTCTCTTATTATTATAGTGGTCTATTTTGTTTAATTTGAGAAAAAAAGGTAAATTTATGTTTTTTTTAAATAAAAAAAATTCCTTTCTACCTTAATTGGTGGTTTTGTTGTTTGTTTGGTTAATCACGTTCAAAAAGTTGATGACACACATCACCGACGTCATTTATTGGTGACAATTTTAT
>JAZBGW010002654.1:0-10977 GCA_037464815.1 Mylabris variabilis | reverse complement strand
GTGTCATATAAGGAGTAATTTTTGAGTTTCTGTTCAATCGTAAAAAAAATAGTGTATCTAACTCGAGTGGAAACGGCTTTTGTGGAACTCCTGTGATTGAAGCACCCGCTAACGCTCGTACTTCAACGTACACACTCGTTCCACAAAAGCCTCGTTTCAACTCTTGTTAGATAAATAAGTATTTTTAAATTGTAATGTTACCAAGCTTTAGTTTTTTTAACAAAATAATAATTGTTTCAAAAAATAAGGTGGAAAATTAAGTGATAGGAAGAACAAAAGAACTACTGAAATGTAATTTGAATTTTCTAGTTACCATGTTAACGACATAAACCACAAAAAGTTCTTAAATTTTAAGAATTTAATCTAAAAAAAGAGGTGCAAAAGTTCGCGAAATAGAAAAAACTGTACAAAAAAACTCGTTCCAAGTGTCATTTATTACATTTGTTTAATAAATTATGACTTTTGGTTTGTTTCTTAGTATACTATACGAATTAATTCAATAATTAATTAATTATTGTCCTATGTGAGGTCCTTATCAGTTTCCCGCATACGAGTTGTAGTTCATTCCCCAAGGTACTATTAGCTATAAGGCCTCTTGTACGCATATCAACACATCTATGTTGACGGTCTTCCCTCAAAGGCATTGTATCTTCGATAAAATAAGGGATGCTATTTAAGGAAGTACTTATTTTTTTAGAAGAGATAAATTACCTCCCCCACTAGATGATATACTCTGAGATCCTTCAAGGCTTCATAATGGCATAAAATATGAACCAAAGTGTTTTTATGTTCAGAAACCTCTTTTAGTATATCGTAGCATTTCAGCACTACTCTGAATTTTGCTTCTACAGCCATTAGTGTCTTGAGCACTGGATGACTGTGTGCTTTATTGTGGATTCTACTATTTTTATAGTTTCTCCACAACACGACCTGTGCACAGGTCATTATAGATATTAGTTCCCAACGCAAGAGAAATGTCTTCTTCGTGTTTGAATCCCACTGCTCCAATTAATGTATTCATGGCCGTTTTGGAACCATCAGTGTGCCAATCGCTTCCTCCTCGATCCGTGTCTTTCACCCTGTCAATGAAGGTTAACATTGTTCATTATCTAGGAGTGTGTATATTAGTACCAATTGGTCAATACAACTGGTCAGCACTTTATTTAGAACATTGAACTGAACATATAACTGATTATATCAACAATGGCTTCCGACAGAGGAAGTCGTGTTATATTATATTAATTTGGGGATTAATAACAATGTTATGAAATATTTCTGAGTTTTAATCCAACAAATGGCCAATTATCACACTTGGAACACTGAGTGAGAGTTGAAGTCACGATCTTTTTTCAACGCACAGCTGATCTACCGACTAAGCTACCAAGGTTGCACCAATCCTATTTAGATAAGCACTATTATAGTATGTGTAAGCTTACGACTAGGATTGGTGCGACCCTGGTAGCTTAGCTGGTAGAACAGTTGTACGTTAATCAAAATCTCGTGGCTTTAAGTACGGCTCAGGATTCCAAACTTTTCTTAGTTGTTATGCGATGTTAAGCTTAATTAATATCCATTAATTTACCATAATTATTATCTATGTATAAATCTAATAACAACCAGTAAAATGTACATTTAACCTTGCTGAAAAAGTATTACTCATAACTGCTTAAACAGGGATGTTTTAAGTTTAAGATATCTCCAATTCAACAGAGAGAGAGAGAGAGGGAGATAGAAACGGAAGCCGAGCCTCCACATTCACTATTCTTTAATAAGCACTCTCTCTTTCTCTATTAAAAGAAATTACAAAAAAGATTGCCAGATTGATCAAAATCCAGGATAGCCTTCAAGGAATGGCCGAGCATCAGGGGGGGGACTTAAATAGTACAAGTCACGCGACCACCTTCTCGAATAGACCATCTGGCTACTTCCTAATGCTGATGGCTGTTTGCCAACCACCGCCCAACTTAGGGGTGAAAACGTGCTTTTTCCTTTTTGGTCAAGAGTACATTATTCTTGTTCCTCTCTCTCATACAAACTTTTTGTTTAGGATTTTTTTATTTTGTTAGACCTAACTCGAATGACGGATGGAGAGATGTTCAAGGTAATTTAGTTGTTCATCGTTCTCTTCATTCTCCATATCGAACAAACCAACCCTGATATATTAAAGTATTTTCTATATATAAAGTATATTCTATAATGAAATTCGAATTAAATTTATTGCCAATTTTGGAAATTTAAGGTGTTTCCGCTTTTGTACTAATAATAGAATAACTGAGCGAGAGAGAGAGAGAGAGATTTAGTATTTCGTGTTGATCAACGATGTCTGGTCTCTCATTGTGCTGTCGACAGGATATGAATATTCGACTATAGCTGGCAATAACATTTTTCAAATTTCCTATTATGAGCTTATACTCAGGCCAGGATCTCGTATATTGTCATCACCATCATCTTCTGCTTCATAAAACCGCCCAACTCTAGTAACTAAATATACAATGCTTTTGGGAATCCACAAAACAACAGAATTCCTCTTTTAGTGGGGATATTGATTTTATAAATGATATTTGTGCATTTGGTGAACATTTGAAATAAATAAACACATGTGATTAAGACATAAACAGGGACAAAAAGAAAAATACTAGAGACAATATAATAAAAAATTTAGATTTGTGTTTTTAGAGATTTCTCGGTAGAAAGAAGTTTCTTACATCAACGCTTTCAAACAGAATACCGAATCAGTGGTCACAGTATGATTGTAGCAGCAAGACATTCTCTGTTTTTCCTCTACTCTAAATCGAGAAAGTTCACAGTGAGAGTACCGTCATCAAAAATGACGATATTACAAGTTAATATCGGTTTCATGTACCTCCTATCAATGAGTCAAAATTACGGTACGATTTACAATAATAAAAAGTTAACAAGTTAATAAATCTCATAAATTTATAAACCATACTTGAAGCGCTGCCGATGCTTGAGTATGAGTACACGACCGGTGTATGTTTTATAAATCAACCTCAAGCACCGACCGATGCTTGAATTCAAGGTTGTGTTTTAGCTATTTCGAGGCGTGCTTAAGCACTGGCCCGTTTGACATTGTAATACTAGCAAAAGTAGTAAGAAATGCCGAAGTTTTCTATCCTCCATATGCTCGATCTTGATTTTCGTCAAGAATTCTTGAAGTACGAATTTTAAGCAAAACTTGAGACTGAGTCTGGGTTTCATTTATAAGTGCTTACATACGTAGGACGATCATTCATGGTAAAAAAAAAGTATAGAGAAAAGTGGGGCACAGTGAAACATGGGACACAGTAAAACATCGTAAATAACGTTTGAGAAAACATTATTTGACAGTATTTTTATCTCTGAGATAAAGCTAGTGTCAATGCCTATTGGCTCTTGTATTTAGAGCGTACTGCAGTCAGTGCGACTAAAGCAAATTGCATTTATGGTATTTGATAGTGTAGAAGTAAATTTTTGGTAAGTAAGATCATGTTCAATAAAATCTATTATACAATTTATATCCCAAATTTGACTTTACTCATATAACTCTTATTAAATAACTCTTACATGCTATTGCAAAAACTTTGGAAAATAACCTCAAATATTCGAACATGTAGGTTAGGGCACATTGAAACAAACTGAGATGGGGCAGAGTAAAACTGTTTCACCGTACCCCGTACATCATGTTGAGAAAAACAATAACAAAATCTTACATTATTTAATTGTCATAGGTATAAAAATGGTAGGAAATTATAAACGCAAAACGCAAATGAGAGCGTTTAGCGAAGATCAAATGAACAGTGCAGTGTAAGGTGTAAGCCTAGAGTTGCTGCATCTAGGTGCGCTCGCAAAAAAAGAAATGCAACAGAGGTGAATGCAGAAATGTGTTTACGGTAGAACAAGAAGAAGGTATTCGAAGATGTTATATGGACTCACCGCTGAGGCGAGCAGAAGTTTGGTCTATCAAATGGCAAAAATCAATAACATGACCTGCAAATTGACATGCTAAAAGAAGGTTTTTATTGACTGATTCCGAGGGTTTATGAAAAGAAATCCGATCTTAAATTTGTCCTGAGGGATGCATGTATCAAGGGCTAAATCGTTCAATAAGCACAATGTCAATGTTTCTTCGACAATATATTAGAAGTTTATCAGAAACATGTAGAATTTACCGATGAAGATAGGATATTTGACTTGAATGAAACAAAGACAACAACGGTACGGAAGCCAAGAGTAGTCACGGAAAAGAGAATAAAACAGGTCCGTAAGTGCACAAGTGGCAAAACAGATACATTGAAAATTTGAAGATAGTAATGGGAATAATATGTCAAATGTGAAAAACTCAACCATCTCCTCAACCTTCAAGAGTCTTGAAACATTTAAAGGTTATCCGAAAGTAGAAATGAGAAAAGACACCAGAAAACCTCGTATAAAAAGTAATAGGTTGCCCAGTGAAAGCCAAAACTTGTCTCTCTGCTGGAAAAGCCTGTGTAACAATTTTTTTGACTCTAGGGGAATTTTATTGATCGATTTTCTACATGATCAACGTACAGATGTCGGCAAAAGCCGCCTATCGAAACAAAAGATAGAAGATGTAATTCTCTTCCATGACAACGCCAGGATTCACACCGCGGCTTTGACAAGGGATGCTCTGGAAGACATTAGCTGGGAAGCCCTTGAACATCCGCCTTATAGCCCTGACTTGTCTCCCTGTGACTATTTTGCTCGCGCCTATGAAGGAATCATTGGGATGAAAACGATTTGAGAGCGATGAGTCTAAGAGGACAAGCGCAATCGGTATACAACTCGCCCTCGAACTTTCTATGAGCGGGGAATACTGAAACTTCCAAATCGGTGGCAAAAATGTGTAGATCACGCAGAAGACTATATAAAAATGTTAAAACAAGGATAAGTATATAAGGTTATTTAATAAAAGTACAAAAAAATTACCCTTTATATTTGATTTACCCTCGTATTATTGCAAGCTAAGAGTCCCAAAAAAGATTTAATTGCCGAGCAAAGAAACAAAAGAAAAGGAATAAAAAAGGATAAAAGATAGATCTTCTTTTAAGACAAAAATGATATAGCTAACACTGATCCTCAACCAGGTTCTTCTAGAATTGTGTTTAAGCATAAAAAATAGAGAAAAGCAAAAGGGAAGAATGATTTATGTTCAATATGTAACGTTGCTTGGAAGAATTGAACTGGCTCAGAATGGATTTGCTGCACAGTCTGTAATTGCTGGATCTTTTCTACAAAAACCAGAACTGCATCGAGATGTCATTTAACAGCGATGATAGTGTCGCTGATCCTAATTTTTCAGATTATTGAATTACCTAGTTCTAGTTGTACCTACTCGTAGATTTTTTGTTTCGTCTGAAAAAATTTAATGTTTACGTTGTTTTACTTACGTAGTTTAATCAATGTTTCACTATGCCTCTCAATGTGCTTCACTTTACCCCAACTGTAAGGATACTGTGAAATGCCTAGACATTTTTTTCAACAATAAAATTTGACTTATTATATAGAAGATATACAAAAGGGGAAATTGTAGTGAAGGAGAAACTTCAACTATAATAGAGCCATTTAGTTTGTTTTGATTACTTTATATTTTTGTTTCATTGTGTCTTCCGTTCCCCCACACGGAAATTTCGATGAGATATTAAATTATCGCAGTTATCATAATAACAACAACAACAATAACAACGGACTACAGCCGTTTGGTAAACTGAAACAAAAGAAAATATTGCTATCAGAATAAAGATAGATCGTGACTAAATTAGAATTTACGACAGACATGGATCCCGTGACAGTACATAAAATAACTGTAACAGTAGTAGTAAATATGCCGCAGTAACCACGAAAATTTGAAAACACAAGGATAGTAATGTTTTTGTGTGAACCACCACCACCAGCCAATGAGACAGCTGTCACTGACAGAAATAACTATTTCCATACTTGTCGAGGTTTAAATTACTTAATAGTTCTTATCCAAGAATCTATATTTATAAAACTAAGTGTCAGGTGGACCGGTTTTGGCTTATGAGGCCATCATCAGCACTTATAGCTACTGAAAAAAATGATTTTTTTTTATAAAAAAATTTAACTAGAGCTATTAAAATTTCACAGTTACTCAATTAAAGAACAAAACAACGAACGATACGAACAATTAAAAAATGGAAATATTAACAACGATCTTCTATATGAAAAAATACAGTTGAACGTTTTTAGTTGATAACACCTCTTTGTTAATCAATCAAATCCAATTTGTTTATAATTCAACGTTGTAATTAAATAATTTGATAAGAACGATAATATCTCGGACAATTCTGCAACAGTTTCTGTAATTTAATAGAATTTATGATTGTAGTCATGATGGAGAAAAATTTTTTACTTACATTTGTTATGTGTCATAGAACCAAATTCGATTTTTTTAACAAACATGTGTGTGTGTGTGTGTGTGTGTGTGTGCGTGTGCGTGCGTGTATGTGCGTGCGTGTGCGTGTGTGTGCGTGTGTGTATATGTGCGTGCGCGTGTGTGTACGTGTGTGTGTGCGTGCGTGTGTGCGTGTGTGTGTGTGTGTGTATGAGAGAGAGATAGAGAGAATATTCAAATGAAATTGTATCAAAAGAAAGCAATGTAATTCTATTCATCTGTTTTCAAATTAGTTATTTTCTAGTTAGATAGTTTGCTAATTAATTAATTATTTAATTAACACCAAACAAATTTTCTACGCTTATACACAGTTTGCATATTCTTTTTTTTAACAACACGGTGTAAAAGCTTTATTAATCAGTCTTCTCAATACAATAACAATCATACATAACAAAATAACAGAGTAAACCTAGTTACCCTGTTACTTTACAGCTGAATGGATAATTGGCTAGTTATTGTTTTGCTTGTAGACGTTATTGATTCATAAATGATTATTTAGCAACAGGATCGTGAATTTGTTTTAGATTATCGCGCGATTATCGTCAGCACACACCATAGACAAATGTGACTCGATTTCTACGATAATCGTAATTTATATGTTTGTATTTGTATTTGTTTATGAAAATGTAGCAGAAGGGTGACGAAAATCAGTTATAGTAGACCATCTGTTTACTATTTTTGACGTCGCTCACTGAATTCATCAATTACGTTGAATAATTATAGTGTTATAATGGCAACAAATAAACGGATAACTTGAGATGTCGATGCGAATCGAACACGATTGGAGATCGCTAGCATATAAGATAGTACAGACCAATGACGTCACCGGCATGCAAATGCCGGCAAATCCAGTTGATAAATGATTACTAATCATTGATTAGCTGCATACACAGATATTTGCTAAAGTACACATATTGTCAATTGATAAGAGATGAAGGTTATAGTTAAAAATGATTCTTAAGATATCGGTACAATCATTGTCCTAATGATAACAGAAGCAATAAGGGTGATGATAATGTTGGTGGTGGTGGTGGTGGTGTTACTGCAGTGGTTGCGATGTAGTTTCGAGCAAATTTAGACTTATATTTCAACAAGGTTGGTTGAATTGAGTCATGAGAAATTTAGGGTGAAATCATGAAAACTTAATACATATATTTCCATTAACACGAACTAGAGGCTGTATTAGAGGACGACGTACTACCACTACCATCACCACCAAAGCCATGAGATGTGTGTTTGTGTGTGTGTGTGTGTGTGCGTGCGTGCGCGCGTGTGTGTGTGTGTATGTTTATATATGCGGTCACAGCTATCCACCTGAGAGCACTACATCATATTATACGATTTCATACTTGTTTTCAACTCAACTCACAATTTAATCTCAAACCAAGCATCTCAACACTGGCTCAAGACCAAGACACAGAGAAACATACAAAGATCTAAATCAACATTTCCATTCGTTATATTCTAACAATTTAATATATCAGTAGCGGATGGCATGGTCTTGTTAACCCTCAGCGGACTTAAAATTCAGTTTATTTATCACTACAACTAGCCCTTTATTCTCGCTAGAAAATGAGAGAGAGAAACCCGTGGATAACCAAGGGAAGCTTAGGCAAGAGTACGCAATTAATGTTTAAACAAGTAAAACTTAGTTATTTGAAGTGAAAATTTAACTTACTAATTTTTTTGGAATAATCAATGTTTATCGTTCCATAAATTCAGTACCACAGCCGGCAAGTCGTCGATTTGCACGCTAAAGTACGGGGTTCAAATCCGTCATGGGGAGAATTTTTCTTTTATTTGTCCAAACAACTTTTTTTAATTTTATTTTGCTTTATAAATCAAAGAAATTATTTTTTTTATTTCTTTATCCATGGCGAATTTGAACCCCGTACTTTAGCGTGCAAATCGATGACTTGCCAATTGTGCTATCTGATGTCACGATTAAGCATACAACTTAATAATACTAAATGGACGTATAAGACTTCAAATTATTAAACGCTTTTCTTCTCAAGATTAGCTGGCCATTGCGCTTTAGTTTTTTAATATGTCGTTAACCTAAAGGTATACTACAAGCCTGCAAAAGCTCGTTTCAAACTTCATTTCCGAGGTCGTGACCTCTCCTTGTTAGTTATTTGAAGTCAAAATTTAACTTACTAATTTTTTTGGAATAATCAATGTATATCGTTCCATAAATTCAGTATCAAATTTGAAGGTTTAACATGTTGTAGCAAGCAATTCAAGAAAACACCTGATATGTTTTTGCGTACTCTTGAACAATATATCCCATTGTATATTTATCTAGAAAAAAATAGACAATAACTGTAGGAATTATTCAATAATAAATTACATTTTATAAAACTCCTTAATCACCTTCACGTTGAGTACTCTTGGACGAATGACGTTTTATAAAATCTGTGATTTTTAAATTATTCTTTCTAAGATGGCGTTCTAATTTTGCGATAAAAGGCTATTCTACACTGTAAGCATGTTTCCAAATTAACGCTTATGTGAAACAAGCCTCTTAATTGAATATCATCATCTTTTCCTTACAGCTAAAAATAACATCCAATGTATCAAATTTTTTAAAATGCAGGTATCTGCCGTTGCACAACATACCGGGTGAGTAACCTAAAACGAAGAGTTTTTACAGCAACTCCCACTATGATTTGAAAATCAAAATGTTTGAAAAATTACCTAATTCATTTCAGTCAAAATCATGTTGTTCATTACACTTTTTAATTAGTAACAACTTGTCAAGTTCAAATATTTCTTCACCTGTCTAACCTAGTAATACAATTAAAAAGATTACTGTTACGAATATTTACAATTACAACATTATGTCTTTTAGAAGTGTGCTTAATACATGTAGTATATCAACATTTTTAATAAAATCTGTTTTTTTTTTAAATATGTATATCAATTGAATTTAATTTATTATACAGTGTGTCCACGGATCGAGTTGACGATAGGTGTGATTTTTCGTAAATTTTTGAGTAGCGATTTCATATTTGAGGAATTACTCCTGCTTCGCCTGAAACTTGTTTTCAATACACTTCTGATTTTTCAAAATCTAGTAGGGCCTTACAATTTAGCAAAATCTCTTTCAGCAACTGGCACAGTACCCTTTCCGTTCGTTATATGGAAAAATATTATTGAGAAAAATTGTGTAGAATGAAAAATTATAGAGTTATGCCAATTTTCAGCATTATCGGAGTACTTTTATAGAACCCAAATTTTGCAAACGTTATTTCAGGTAAAGTATTATTTTTCAATTACAGTACGCCAATGTGTTACTAAGGTAAGTTGATTATAACAGAAAGTTATCGAGCTATACAAATTTTTAGAATGATCAGCCTACTTTGCTAGTCATAATAGATCTGACAATAAATGAACTTTGTTTCATGTTAATTTTGTTGAAAATAAAAATAAATGATACTCTTTAAATAATTTGTGTTTTCTTGATTTTATCATGCTTGAAGATTTTGATGATATTATTAGATGCTGTATGCTCCTAACGAACAGATTTTTATTATCAGATTAGCAAAGTAGGCTAATTATTCTATAAATTTTCTGTTATAATCAACTTATCTAAATAATACATTGGGGTACTGTAAATGAAAAGTAAACTTGGCCTTAAATAAAATTAACAAAAATTAGTGCTCCGATCATTATGAAAATTGCCATAATTTTTCATTCTACACAACTTTTCTCAATAACATTTTTCCATATAATGAACGCAAAGGGTACTTTGCCAAGCAATAGTAATTTCCCAAATATGGAATTCCTACTCAAAAATTTACGAAAAATCACACCTATCGTCAACTCGATCTGAGGACACACTGTATATTTGTTTTGGTTGATTTCATAAAAAATGTTTGATCTGTTTTGTAAGAAAAAAGTTATTACAAACTTGCTCATAATAGTCACATAAATACGAGTAAGTGAACAAAAATTGTTGCGTGAACGAATAATTTAATAAAAATAAATCTTAAAAGCAGTTCGTTCTTTGTCTGATCCATTTTCAGGAGAATGTTTCACGAAGTAAACGGGATGCCGTGCGACAAAGATAGCATATCCTCAACATCTGCTCATTGTTAAATTTTAGACTAAAAGGCTTGAAGGTCGATGTACAAAAGAAATTGCTTTGTTTGGTCATAGGACTAAGCATGGGTAGAAATAGGCACCATTATTTCCAATTTTTAAGCCACCCACCTTCCCACTGTCTCTTTCTAACTAATATGTAGATAGTATAGATGGGCGGAACCAATGTTTTTCCTATGTTCTTTGTAGAGAGGTCCAATCTGTATATGACATTTTTTGTTGGTAGAATGGCATTCTTTGTTAGGTTGGTTTCTCTGGACAGTTTGCTGCGTTCTTAACCTCACTTTTCATAGAGGTTTTTTGTGCGATTATTTTTGAGTAGAAGAGTAACTAGATTAATGTAACAGGAATATACAGGATGAGTCAAAAATAAAGCATAATATTCATAACTTTTGAATTTACGAAAATTTCGAAAAACGCCGAGACAGGTAACTTTTTAT
>JAZBGW010002653.1:0-10981 GCA_037464815.1 Mylabris variabilis | reverse complement strand
AACAGAGTTGTCAAAACAATCAAAATTTAGATTTCTCACCTCACTCAACTTGCTATGTCGGTAAATATTCTTTGGATATTACCCTGCAACACCTCCAGCACTAGTTTTGATATTTTCATAAACAATGAAAAAACGCTAGGAAGTACCAGCCGGGGTGAGACACCCTGTATACTTATAGTCATTAAAATACACACACAAAAACTGAATCAATACATGATTATATTAATTTTTTAATTAATGTTAATTTAATTTTTCGGAGGTAGAAATCAATACGAATGTGTTCAATTATGATAATTAGCAATTTATAAACGTTACATGATTATTTTTTTTTAATAGTTTGATTATTTTTTGGTGTTATAGAGATGGAATCGATAGTGCCGGATTTCGAAGAATTAATGTTATGTGGTTATTGTAAAAAGAAATTCAACGATACCGATCAGAGTCCGAAATTATTATCGTGTAAACATTATTTTTGTTTAAAATGTTTACGTACAAATTTGAATAAAGGTCAAGAATTATATTGTATTTATTGTTGGAAGAGTACTGAAATTAATGATATAAATATTGATACATTACCAACATACACGCCAATATTGTGTTTAACCAAGAATTTTTCACAAATGAAATTAGCTAATTGTAATCAGCAACAACAACAACAACAGCAGCAATCGTCTCAACAACAACAGCATCAACAATCAACACAAGTGATAACAACAACAAAAATACCAGATAAAACCCAACAACAACAGCAACAACCAACAACAACGACAACAACAAAAGTATTATCAGAAAATTGTCATACACATGCAATGCCATTAGCATTATGGTGTCATACATGTTGTTTACCAGTATGTAGAGCATGTGCAACAACACAAGACCATACAGCACATCAAATAAAATCACAAAATGAAGCAAAAGATCAATTAATAACTGAATTACAAATTGATTTATCATCAATGAATAAAATATTAAATGAAATACAACGTTTATCAATACAACAAAGGGAATTCTTATTGAAAATTTTAGAGGCATGTGTTACTTTAAAAACACATATAGAAGCTGATTTAACAAATAATTCACAACATTATGAATTTAATGAAACAAGAGATAAATTAACGAAATTACGTTTGAATTTATCAATGATTGAAAATTTAAATGATATACATAATTTATATACAAATGTTAATATAGAAAAACAACGTTTACAATTACGTTATCAAGAAATGTTTATACAATGCCAATTAGATGATTTAATTAAAAATTCAACGGTAATATTTGATTTTCAATTATTGAAACAAGCATTAAGTAATTTACATAATAATGGTGAATTAGGTTATCCATTAAATTCACGTATATTACCACCAACAATACAACAAAATCCTATATTATTTCTAGCAAATTATTGTATGTCACAATTATATTCAAGGCATGTTTTAACAAAACAAACAACAATCAATGGTAGTTTGGATTATCATAATCATAATATAAATTTACCACCGATTAATTATTTAAATCATAATACACCCCAAACCCAACAACCACCACCACAACAACAACAACAACCACCACCACCACAATCTCAACAACAATGGGTATTAACAACACCGAAGAATATTTATCAAGAAAATAATTTAACAACACAAACTACAACAACAGCGATGCAAAATTTAATTCATTCACCACAGATCCGTAATCCAGTTAATATGTGCCCATTATATTATTTTAATTTAGAAGTGAATGGTGTTAGTTTAGGACGTATAGTGATTGAGGTGCGTGCCGATGTTGCACCGAAAATGGCGAAAAATTTCGGTTTATTAACAACAGGTGAAACAGGTATTAGCTATAAAGGTTGTCAAATATTTCAATGTTGGGAAGGTGAAAGTGTTATAACTGGTGATTTTGAATTAAATAATGGACGTGGTGGTCGTTCAATATTTGAAGAATCATATTTTCTACCAGATGATACGAAATTATTAGCTGTACGTGGTACAGTTGGTATGAGACGTACACAAAAACGACATGATAATTTAGGTATGGTTGGTTCACAATTTCGTATTATATTACAAGAAATGAGAGGTTTTACTGGTATTTTTGGGCATGTTATTGAAGGTTTAGAATTAATTGAAAAAATTAGTACATATGGTGATACAGCTGGTAAGCCAACGAAGAATATTTTAATTGCAAAATGTGGAAAACTTTAAAAATTTTCAAATAAATAACAAGAATATCAAATTGGAAAACTTTTATAAATTATGGCGCGTTTAACATATCAAGTTGGAAAAAAAGTATCACAAATTGATATTCTTTAATACAATTATTCCCAAAAATTCTAGAATATTTGATGTATTTCAAAAACAAGAATCAAATCGCTTCAACAACAAATTCTTGTACAAAAAAAACCTATAGTCGTTGCCAAATAACTTTGATCTTCGAAAACTAACGAGTGAACTAATAATTGTCATTTAAAAGAAATCCCACATTATAAATTAAAGCAGTTAGACAAAGATGCCAATAAAAACTACTGTCTTGACATAACGATTTATGGCTCCCTACATGTTAAGCGGTCATCCTTTTTCAATACATTGCACAGGACAAAGATAGGTAAACTTTCTCTTGTCACTCTCTACGTAGTTGTAAAAATGAACACGAGAGTAGATTTGATTTATATTTGTCAAAGTATTGAAGTTTTTACTTAATTTTGAGCTACGGTTTTTTACTATTATCTATCAAATGCCTGGAAAACAATTTGTAATTAATTTATTAAATATTTTGAACGCGAAAAACAAAACAGAACAGTACTACATTAGTCAAATGTATGCTTATAATTTTTCGTCTTAGTTCATACGTTTCTTAATAGCGACCGGAGATCAAAGTTATTTGGCAACGACTATATATCTAAATGTTTGATATATAATATAACTATTATATGTAGCTTCAAGCATAACGCGTAGAATTCTATAATTTTTCCAATCAATCAATTAATTTATCTTCTCTTTTTTCTTTGATTATTAACGGAAATACAAGAAAATATGAGAAGAGATGAAGAAAAAAAAAACGTTAAAATACCGTCTTAGCTTTACATAGTTGAAAAAAAAAGAAACTATCGAATTCCGAAATAACTATATTTTCGTATCGTATTAATAAAATATCGTATAATTAAAACTATATTTAAAAAAAAATACATATTTAGATGACAAACGAGCGATATTTTTTAATTGTTGTCGTTTCCAGCTTTGTAAAATATTTAAATATTTTAAACACAAAACAAATAGAAACGTTTTTCTAGCTTCAAAGTATATGTTTTATGTATAATTATTATTATTATTTTGTTGTCTACATTAAGGGGGTGGTGCGTTGAAATGTGTTAAAGTTGAAAGAGTTTAAAGAAAATTTAAACAAGCAAATTAAATGTTCGAAAGATGGAATTGACGTAATTCCAACTTTTATACAGGATGTCCCGTAAGCCACGCATTTCCTCCTAAGTGGCAGATAGGGGATGAAATTCTAAAACGAAAAGTCCTATATCATTTTGTTATCTGATGCACAGATAATTAGTAATTAATTAAACTAAATGGCCAATCATGTGCTTTCTTAGTTTGAACGGCTGTCGCGCCAGCCTGCTAACTGGTCCGCACCGTCAAGACTCTTCTCTCTTTTTATCGCTATAGCGAGCTCTTGATTTAATTAATAACTAATTTGTGCGTCAAATGAGAAAATTACAGGACGTTTCGTCTTAGAATTTCATCCCTTATCTGCTTTTTAAGAGGAAATCCGCGACTTACGGGACACCTGTATTTCTAATATATATTATTTTATTTTAAATAGTTCGTTCCAAAATATAGTGCAATGTTTATTATTACATTATTGGTAAATGCACCAAAATTTTCGCTTCGTTTTTAAAAACAATAAATAACGAAATAAAAATTGATGCATTGAATTCGAAAAGAGAAAAACTTGGATTTCTGGTTTTATTATTAATTTTTTCTATTATCAGTACGAATCTATAATAATTTAAGTGAACGGTATTTCGGTAAATTGTTTTTTTTTTAATAAATAATTGTATTTCTAATTAATTAAACAAATTAGTTATACAATTGATAGATTTTAAGTTGATTTTATTAATTAATATATTAATTTTAAGGCGTAATCGGGTATATTTATCGAAAGAATCTAATATAACAGCTATAGAATCGCTATCAATGTTATATAAATTTTTGAAAAAACCTAAATGTATGTTATTATAAAATAGAAGTGGGTGATCTAAATTATGACGAATATTTAGATCACTCGTTATTTCTAACGATTTCTTTTCTCAAAATCAAAAAAAAAATGATTTAGTTAAGGTTCGAGGCACTACATTACAACGAACTGGAGGATGGTTAATTATTTTAAATATTAAAACTACAAAAAAAAAACAAGCATATCATTATCGTTTTTATCGCGCGTGTTATCCCATTTTTCCTATTGTTTTTCCGTTTAAAATACTAATAATTTCGTGCCTTACTGATGAAAAAGCAAAAAAATAAAAGCTATTAGAGATTTTTTTTTATTTTTTTAATATAAATAGAAAATTAGCGAAATTATTTTGCTGAATCTCTTTTATTTAAAGAAGAAAAAAACAACAATCTGGACCAGTCATTAATAGAATAAAAGTACTGATCCATAATAATCGACCAATCAGAATTGAATCTGATTAGAATATAATTTTCTAGTAGTTTAGGTCTTCCGTTTCTGCATTGATTTTTCAAATTGTTAAACTACACTATAATGATAATAATAGTATTGATAATGATGATTATCGATGACTGGTTCTTTTTCTACATTTGATTTCCATCATATTGAAAGTACAAACAATAAACGATTGATTTCTAATAAAACATATACTAAATATATATATATAGAAAAAAAAAAGACGGAAATGGGTGGAATATCGTATGGGCAATTATTAGATTTTTATCTAGATCGTCAAATATCGTAGCCTATATGTTTAAGCCTAAAATAGAAACCAAAAAAATTATTCATCAATGTTGCGAGTTTTCTCTATAAATGCATTATCTGTCTAAATGTTATAACAATCGATGTTATTCAATAATAATCGTTTTAAGAAGAATAAGAAGAAGATAAAAAGCCAATCATAATGTAACAAATTTAATAGATTTTAAGTTAATTCTTTATGATATACGAATAGATCCGCCCTATCTACAAATAAAATACAAAACTGAAACTTTATATAAATTTGTTACAATTTGCTTTTCCATTCGACAAAACAACAATACAAATAGATATGTGGCAAAATATAAATGTTGTTTAAAAACGTGAATAAATATAAAAAATACCGTTCTTCTATATATATAGCGATTAGAATCGTTGTCAACTTTTTTCAAATTAGCTTTAGTGGAAAACTAAATGTAAACGGAAGTGATGTCACGATTTGTGTGATTTTTGTAAGATAAACCGTAAACGTATTTCGAACGAGAAAAAAAAATCGCCCGTATTAAGTCTAAGGAAAAATTAATTCTAAGGAAATTTAAAGTAATAATCGTAATAATAGGAAAATAGTGAAGGATTGTGACGTCACGTCTGTATTTAATATAATAAATAATAAGACACAAAAACAAACACTTTTTGAAATTTAAAGAAGACAAAAAAAGGCTACAAATTAAAAATGAATAAAAGACAAAAGAACCCTCTCCCTATCTCAAATTTCAATTGTATTTGCGAGAAAAAAAAAACAAAAAAAAATTACTATCTAAATGTAGCAGCCAGTGTTTTGTGCCTTGTACCCGACTAATATTTGTGATAAATAAGTACCTACTACTACTATTACCACCTCACTCTTAGATTTCAAAAGTAAATAAAAAGAAAAAAATTCAAAAAAAATACTTTCCGCATCTGTAACAACGCAAATTGTGTTTTATTTTAACTAACCCCACCCTACTCATTAATCCACAGAAGGTATTTATTGCATTATCAGTTAAAGACAAAACGATAAAATGAGCTGAAGACCAAAAACCAAGTAAGTATTCAACACAATTTTGTATTATTACTTATAGTAGCTCACATGAGTATATGCTGTAATAATGTAAAACCTAGTTTACTTCCGATCTTCTGTTCCGAGCAAACAAAACGACAAATTTGTGTCTTTACACCATTCGATTACTGATTTGAGTTACCGCATCCGAGAAACCCTTAGAGTTTTCATCCGATTTGCTTAGAATAAAACACAAGCAACTGACTCAGATAATGTAAAGGAGCTTTAAAAGAAAATCGAAATTTTCAAGAGCATATTATCACTCAAAAATACGTCCTCAACGCCAGAAATCATGGTAGAAATGTAATAGTATGAAGGGCTAGAAAACTGAAACCGGGCGGTTGTGGAAGAGCCGGATCTTAGCTCTGGCTCCTGAATTTTAATTTAGTGGAGCTGGGAGCATTAAGACTTTTGTTGGCTCTCTGATTTTTTTCCATAATATTTTTATAAAGAGTACCACTACAGGGTTATTCTCACGACTTATGGCAACCCCCATTATTTGTCGAGTGATTCGAAAAATATTTCAAGGACTTGTAGGGTAGCCTCTGGAGATCGTTAGAATTAGCACCTAGTAGCTCATTTGGAAGTTGGTCAAAAATCGCGATTTTCCAAAAAAAAAACGCCAAACACGCAAAACAACTAAGAATGACTCAGAGACCCTCCCAACATTTCGTTTTTCTTCATTTTAATCTGGAATAAGTGGAAATGTTTTGCATTTTTTCTAGAAAGCAATGGAGAAAAACGAAAAAAATCAATGTTGGGTTCTAATTATGCTAAAATGTTCTCTAAAAACTACCCTATAAATTCTTGAGATATTTTTCAAATTGCTCGCCACCTAATAGGAGTTTCATAAGAATTGACCACATTTAAAACAAACGCCCTATATATCAGAAAATTTCTTGGAAATTACAAAGCTCTTTCAATTTGCTATTTATGATTGAATTTTAATTGCAAACTAATCAATGTAGGACAGATAACTCTTATTTCTGAATTTTCTATCAGCAGAAGAATTTTCATGTTGATATGATATCATGGGGTAGAAAATCATAAAAAATTACAAATAACCATCTACAACTTTAACCACTAACAAGGGATGAAAACGCTGTTTTCATTTTTTGATAGTCCTAGTGAATGTCTATCATCTAGTTTTTGAACCGCTAAAAAACATTCAGCCATTCCAGGGATATTTGGAAAAAGCTGATTTTGCAGAGGTAACTTTAACCCCCATCATCAAAATCGAGAGTTTCAACCACGGATTTAAAAAACATGCTCCAAGGTGTTTTTCAAGTCTCATGCTCATCAGTAATGATAATGAATTAGTAATAATACAAATTTTGGTTGCCTATCTATGATTGCCTCAATATTCCGAAATAGAGCGCTATCCATAGATATACTAGATCTATAAGTGAACAAGTAATTAGCCATGTCTCCGTTATATAAAGTCGTAGCTTGGTTCATACTTTAAAGATCGATTTCACCAACATCTGTTAAATTTTAACGAACAAATAAGTAACAGAAACGATTATTTTTAACTGTCCATTACACTTAAGGGGATGCTGGAGTCCGGCATCTATTCAATGTCCGAAAAAATGACAATTTTTCATTTTTCTTTAATCATCGACTTCTCGCTTGTTTTCTGAGATATTCAAACTCTGTAACCAGCGTTGGATTGGGCGTTTTATGATGCACCCGAAGGAGTCTTCCATTTTGGAAGATCATCACTAAATTCCAAAGTGCATAGGAAAATGTTGGAGCATGTTGATTTTTTTTTTAAATCACACAGTTTCTACAATTTTAAGGACAAAAAATCGTACAGCAGCTTGTTTGAAAGCTTATTTAAGGGCAGATAGTTTCCGAAAAATCCAATTTCGGAAAATCGAAAAAGTTATTGAAAAAAAATTAAAGAAAATTTTCTAACTTCGATTTTCCAAAATTGGATTTTTTGGAATCCATCGGCTCTCCGCCAATGAATAAGCTTTCAAACAGGCTGCTATACGATTCTTTATCTTAAAAACTGCAGAAACTGCGTGATTTAAAAGAATTTTCCTCTGCATTTTGGAATTTACTGAAAATATTACAAATTGGAAAACTCCTTCGGATGCACCGTGAAACGCTCAATTCAACGCTGGTTACAGTGTTTGAATATCTCAAAAAACAAGCCAGAAATCGATGATTAAAAATTGGCACTTTTTCAGAAATCGAATAGAGGCCCAACTCCAACTTCCCCTTAACTGAACTTGGTGAAATCGTTCCTAATACATTTGACATTTACCAATGAAAAAACAAACGTTCTTACATAACCAAAGGCATGGCCAACTACGAAATGAAATAGTATTGTACACCCTATAATTTTCATTAAATCAATAATGATAATTTAGACGATAATGAATAACTATTACTAACATTATCAACAGTATAAAAGTTGTAATTTAATCCAAAAATTACTCACCTTATAATACACATCTGGAACATATTGTTTATCTGTTGATTCTCGTACATATCCTAATTCTGGAGCATCCTTTGTTGGTAAAAGACAATTATCACGTACTAATGCCATACATTGATTAGAAACTTGATAACCCTCCATATGAACTTGATTAGTTTTATCACCTGTAATTATAATTTAAACAATTACATTTTACATTTTTATTATACAGAATATACAACAATATTTCATTTCACAGTTGGCCATGACTTTGTTATAATAGTCTTAGCTTGATTCATACAAATTCGACTTTCTTAATCGAACTAACAAGAAAACATTCCCAGGTGCCCCTCTTCGATTTTAATAAAATTTGGATATGTTCTTATCTGTTTAAATCTAAGGGATGCATGTTTTTTTTATCTGCGGAAAAACATACCTAGGGGGTGAAATCACCGCTCAAAGATTGGAATTTTCAAGCTTTCAAGTTTCACATATTTGCAGTTGGAATAATCAACCCCCTTAAACCCCAAACCAAAAAAAAAACATGCATCCTTTAGATTTTAACAGAGAATAACATATCCTTAAAATCGGAGAGGGACACCTGGGAATATTTCCTTGTAAGCTGAGACGCTAGTAGCTAAAAGCATAGGCAATTGTGAGGTGAAATTGAGTTATATATTCTGTATCAAAAAAATATTTAAAAAAAGAGACCTGTAACACAGACTGTAACAAATTTCGAACCGAAATAACCATTTGATGAATACCGACATGGATTTGGATGTAAATTTTGATAATAACCAGCCATTATACATTCTTCAGCTGTTAAAAAATGTGTATCAATATTTCTAATATGTTTAACTGTACCCTTTTGTATATCATCTGGTAATAAATCGGTAAATATCCAACCAATTTTCTTTATACCCAAATTATTTGCAATATAATCAACAATATCAGATTTATCATCATTTAATAAATGTATACTATCACGACTACTCTCCTGTGGTGGTTCATATATAGCAACAATATTTGCTTTTATACCTAAAGGCACATCTTTATAAATCTCATATGTACCATATAAATAACCAATTCTTTGATGGCCAGTTTGACGCCAATAATTCAAGAAACGTTCAACAATATCCTTGTTTTCGAACGTTACATTGTCTACGTGACGGTAAATCTTCAAAAAAAAAAAAAATTATAATCGTTATTTAGAAAAATTGAAGAAATTTTAAAACAAACTTGTCGATTCAATGTAATGGCATTTGGTTGGCATTTCGAACATATACCCTTTGGCCATGGTGGATGATCTTTACATCCATCTTTAATACGACACGAGATATCTTCTAACGATAAAAATTTGCCTTTATCAACGCCCGATGTCATCTTCCTTAAATATGAATGAAACGATAAATGTTTGATGTTGTGTTCACGTAAATACGCCTCATCCCATGGTTCTAACGGTGAACAATGGACACAACGTGAATTGTTATTATGGCGACATCTAAAACAATACGAATTTCAACAAAACAAATCATTGTTAATGTATTAAAAACAATACAATTTCGGATCACGTTGTCGTTCAATTTTATCGTCTAATTTATACAATTGTATATCGACATCATCCTCTTTGATCGGTATCAATGATTTCTTGTAACTATTACTAGTACTGGGTCGAGAATTTGTTATGCCGGAACTAGTCGATGGTTCAACAGGGATCGGTTCACCTGATGGTGTATTATTCGTCTATAAACCAAGAAAAAATTGAGTTATTTTCTAATTTTATATCCAAATTGACGACTTACAGTTGTTGGGAATAATACAGCCCCATTTAATGGTTGTAGATACAGCATATCGCCGTGTTGTATGCCCAAATTCGCCAATGTCCGGGTCTTACTACTCGCAATCTCATCTTTTTGATTACGCTCTCTATATAGAGCAAATGCAAAACTGTTTAATTCGAACGTTTCATGGATTTTTTCGAATAAATTACATGTTGTGTCCGATAATTTGACTTCAATACGTTTCGTACCTTCCGGTGACTGTATCCTTAACAACTGTAACAATAATTAAATTATAATTGTTGATTTGAAAAAAGTTATTTGAAGTTTTTTTATTAAAAAAAAATTGAGGTTATGTTAATTTCAAAATAAAAGATCTATTGACTCTATAGATTTTTATTAGAATTATTATGCAAATTTATTATATTTTATTAATAAAAAAAATTATCTTACGATTGGTTTTCCTTTAGACATTGTTTAATATTGGAAAAAATTCAATTTTATATTTTCTAGGATTAGTCAGTGATTTTAAGTCGAATTGTCAAATCAACAGTCTACCAACACAACAAAACCATAAACCACCAAACAAATCAAGCAACTAGATTCATTTGATAAAATTTAATTTCACTTCTCGCCAATAGAGAACACTGAAATAGGCGGATAATTTGAAATATTTACAAAAGCGTTTAACTGTTATCGTGTATCATCATAAATATTGATAAGAAAATTTGATATATATATATATAT
>JAZBGW010002652.1:0-10614 GCA_037464815.1 Mylabris variabilis | reverse complement strand
GGTAATAAGGGTTCATAATTGTTTAATAATAAAATAATAATGTTAAAATTAGTGATTGACGGTAAAATATCTTAAATCAGGGATTAAATTTTTAAAATCCTCCTTCATAATCAACGAAAACTAATTAAATCCTCCTCTTTTAACGACTAACTTGCAAAATTCTCTAAAACTAACAGTGGAAACTAACAATATATTAAAATATAGCCTAAAAAATGAGGATTCAGTGCACAAATTGAGTAGCAATTTTCAAAAACGAGATAAACACATCAAACGACTAAGAATGACTCGTTGACCCTCTCAACAGCGACTTTTTTTGTTTTTCTCCATTGCGTTCTAAAGAAAATGAGAAACATTTCCACCTGTTGCAGAATAAAATGAAGGAAATCGAAAAAAATCAATGTTGAAAGTGTCCCCGAGTCATTCTTAGTCGTTTTGCGTGTTTAGTTTGTTTTTGAAACACGCAACATCGACAGAAACAAGCGTTTTTTGACCAAATTCCAAATGAACTAAGAGGCTCTAATTTTGCGAAATTGATCTCCAATGACTCTCCTATACATCCTTGAAGTATTTTTTGAATCACTTCAGAAATAATGGAAGTTGCGATAAAAACTTTTCGTCGAACGTGAAGAAACCTGTATAGTCTTCTTCGTTAGAGCTGTTGATTTAAGATAAAAAACATGAAAACGTTTTTTAAAATTGAAGAATTCAGCTCTAAAGAAAAAATGTTTAGGGATCTTTTCTTAGACGTTGGCTTAAATCAAGCTAACAGTAGGCTTACACACATTTCGGTGGGGTTCGGCCAAGTACAGGTCCTCACCGAAATGCCTGTAAGTTCACGCTAAGGTGGATTTGAGCCAAGGCCTTAGTAAGGCGAAGTTATGTAGCGGAACAAAGATCGGGCCTTTATGATGCAAATTGCTTAAATTAGGTAAAACGCCAATAATAGAATTCAAAAATCGACTTAAAGTGATCGAATATGTGTTTTTGTAGAAGCAAAATTTACCATAAACAAATTACTACATGCATTAAAGGATATTGGAAATGCACGAAAACAAAAGGCCAAATATTAATTAGGGTTATTCACTTCGGACAGAAAGTTCTTATGACAACTGCCATTATTCAAAAAATATTTCAAGGATGGTCGCGAGAGAACATTTTAGCAAAATTAGAACCTTATAGCTCATTTTGAAGTTGGTGGAAAAAACGGTCGTTTCTGACAATGTCCCCATTTCAAAAAGGAGTTATACACGTTAAACGACTTAGAATGACTCGAGGATTCTCCCTACATTAATTTATTGTTTTCCTCCATTTTATACTGGAACAGGTGGAAATGTTCCACACTTTTTCTTGAACGAAAAAAACGGGAAAAGCAACGATGGGAGGATCTTTGAGTCATTATTAGTCGTTTTGCGTCTTTAGGTCGTTTTTGAAAATTGCGACCTTGTCTAAAACGAACGTTTTTTGGCCAGCTTTGAAATAAACTACAAAGTTCACATTTTGTTAAAAGGATCTCCAGGTACCCCGCCTACAAATTCTTGAAACATTTTTCGAATCGCTCGCCGAATAATGGCAGTTGCCATAAGAACTTTTCGTCCGACGTGAATAACCCTATATACAAAGAATATCCTATACTTAAAAAAAAATAGAGCGATTCAAAAAATATTTCGAAGATTTCTAGTTCCTAGACAACATTTTAGTAAAATTAGTTCATTTGCAAGTCGGTAAGAAAATGACTTAGGATGACTCAAAGGGACTCAAAACGTTGATTTTCTTCGTTTTCCTCTATTGTATTCTGGAACAGGTAGACAGGTTTTGCATTTTTTCTAGATTTCAATGGAAAAAAACGAAAAAAATCAATCTTGGGAATCATTCTTGGTAATTTCACTTATTTAGCTCATTTTTGAAAATCACAACATTGTCCAAAACGAGCGTTTTTTAGTCGACTTTTCAACTTGCTACGTAGACTTACTTTTGCTAAAATGTTCTCCGAGGACCACCCTACAAATCTTCAAAATATTATTAGAATGGCTCTATTATTTTGGTGGCAGCAGCCAAATTCTTTAAGCTTGTAATCGAGTCATTTGGTTTCTAGTGGACGACAATAAATAACGTAAATACTTGAATTACTCATAATTTTCCAATAAAATACATTTAACAAAAACAATCCATATGATTAGCATTTATAACAATTCTATTAGCCTTGAGTCAGTAAAAACCACAAATTTGATTCATACAAGTCACTTTGTAGATTAATATGCACAACTCATCGCCACTATTACCGTTACTATTATTGATTCTGAAGATAAAACTAGAGATGATGATAATGTTGAAGAATATTGATAATTATCTAAAAAGCAGTTGACCTAATTCTAGCACTGTAGCCCTGACAAAAAAAAGAGTCTAGTCATTTCTTTTCGGATAATCATACGTTATTAAGATGCACTTGAGTGTATTATTATTATTATATACTCAAATACCTACACATATACAAAGACAGAAAAAGAATAAATTCAAAATTAAAAAAAAATTATAAAGAAAGGTCATTATACTTCTTGTACGTGATGATGAAACTGGTATTTGTTGTGTTGGTCTCAAAAAAAAAATTTTTTTTAATTAAATTCAATTCAAAGCAACATACGTAGGTTTTATTATTATATTACTTACATACAATAAGTGGACTTTTGAAGTGGCTAGCTTTTATAACGCCTGATAAAAATGTAAAACATAAATGAATGTTAATTAAATCGCTAATGACTTTTTTTCATTGCATATCCCCGTCAAATGATCCTGTTGTATTGAACGGTAAAAAATGAACGTCGGTAATCGTAAAGCTTGACCTGCATGATTGGAAACTATAGATCTAGTCAACATATGGATAGCGCTTTTCTTAGTTTCGTCTCTAGCACACCTAGCGTGCTAACCCTTTAGGCAACACATCAAAGATCCAATACGAAAAAATTGATTGATAGAAGTAATATTTATTACAGATGAATTTAATGGTGACCAATACTTTTAATAGCAATTACTTCAACAAAAATGCATGTATCGTTTATTGCTATTAATAAAAGTGCTAGTGCTTCTTTTGCTGGAGGTAAAGCGTGACCCTCAAGCATCCGCGGATAGTTGGATGAAGTTATAGTAGTGGGACCCAAGGCAAATCTTTTTTGCATGTCAATCTCCTTGTGACAGCGTCGTGTTGGGTCTAGCTAACTCACAGCGGTTTAGGGGTCACCAGAGCCGAGTGCTACAGGACTCAACTGGCAGTGGCCCCGTGAGTTGTCATGTTTGGTAGTGAATTAACTATGCATGCTGGCATAATGGCTCACGGGGTCACGAATACCCCACCAGTGGTGTGAACTGGTACCATGGGGACTGGTGGCCCGTGTGGGAGATGGGAGCCCCGCACGCCGCTCGTTGAAGTTGGCTTCGTGGGGGTAGTCGTAAAAATCCCAGGTATGGGGGTAAGGAGTAGCGACCCTTGTTCTGATACAATACGGGAGATGAGAGTGGCCCCCATCGGCCGGTGAGCTGCGTCAAAAACAGCTCGGGTACTGACCGGCATAGTCAGCAGAAGTCTCCACCGAGCCAAGGTGCCTGAAGAACCTGTGGCTCTGAAGGGAATCGGTAGCTAGGAGTATCATACCAGCGCCGATGGCTGGGCGTATTCCCGATCCCGCGCCCATGGGAACCCTCAGAGTTGAGCTTAACGGCAGGTATTTGACGTAAAACAATCCTCTGCCTTGGAGGTAAAGCGTCACCGTCAATTCTAGAACCCATATCAACATATCCAAAAGAGTGCTAACCGTTTCTCTGTATGTGTTTTTTTAAGGCTCATGCTTATCAGTAATGGTAGAGATTTCGGTTGCTTATCCATGGTCCATGGGACGGGAGAAAGCGTTATCCATAGATGTACTAGATCTATGTTGGAAACACATCATAATATCGTGTAAATTATATGTAATTACAATAGAGGCAGTTTTGAATCCGATCGTTTCAGGATCTCAAATTGTAAAAAAAACAATTACTTATTAGCGTGTTTAAGTGGATAATCCTTTTACCATCTAGATAAGAAACTGTAGAATTTTTCCATTATCGTTTCCATCATTCTAAAATATTTTATTATTGCTATTATTTGAAATAAAACAAGACGCGAAAGTGGTTGAAAATTAGGCTTGACATCCATAACAACTCGACTAATATTCATGTAGCGTAACAGATTTGTTAAGAGATATAATGGTATAACATTAGTTATCATATACATGAAGCACTATGTTGTTAGTATGTGTGTATACGTTGAACATAGAAATGCGTAAGTGCATATTTATTAGGCATCAGCACAAGGAAAATTGATGTTTCTCCTCGATTATTGCATGTATTATAAATTCTCTTTACTATAGACTATCTACTAGTTAAAGTACAATTATTCGATCAGCATCTATGTATACGTATTGTAAAAATATAAAGTTTTATTGATTCTATCTTGGTTTTAATTAATAGTTCTATACAATGGAAAAAACAAAAAAAAAACGAATACAACAACATTTACATTGTTATTTATTTAAATGGAAAGTTGCAAGAATAACAGGAAATCAAATGGGGATTTTTCCGCACCTGAGTTATTATTTTCCTATCGAAAATACAGTGAAATCTCTCTAAAATAATGCCACTCAACTATAAAAATTACCTTTCATCGTCACTTTCAAAATGTACACTCGGTCTAATTGGAAGCGGTCGACTTGACTATAAATCTGATATTCTTATCAGACTTGTAATATACCTTTAGGTTAACAACATATTAAAAAGTTAAAGCGCAATGGCCAGCCAATCTTGAGAAAAAAGCGCTTAGAGTTTTTGCGTCCGTTTAATATTATCAAGTTATTCGCTTGATTGTGACTTGAAATAGCTCAGGGGTTCAAATCCCTCATGCGGAGATTTTTTCTTTTATTTGTCGAAACAACTTTTTTATTTTATTTTACTTTATAAATTGAAGAAATCAATTTTTTTAACGTATTTTTTTATTATTTTTAGTAGGAAAATTATTATTCTAATCTAGATTCCTTGTCCAACCAACATAGCTTCATGAAAGATTGCAGCTGATGACTCCGATGCAATTAAATTATTCTGTGTAAGCAATTCGACAAAATAAACCACAGCATCTTTTAATCCAGCTTTCGATATATCACTGTACAGAGATTCATCTGTAACTTCTGATATACTAGCAACACCTTCATCAACCGACATATTTTACTTGAAAATTAAATTGAAAAGCACAATAATACGTAAAACCACTGCAAATTGCAAGGATCAAGTGGTCCGATGGCACCTTCGAGAAAAGAACTATCTACTGGATATCTTGTTTTCGAAGATAAGATCCGGCTTTATAAGATTAGAATTAATATTTTCAGAATCTTTAAATTACTTCTAGATTATAATTATAATTTTTCTAATACATTAAAAATAATAAAAAAATACGTTAAAGAAATAAAAAGCTATAAATTTTCCATTTCCTTAATCTTAAAGTAAAATAAAATTAAAAAAAGTTGTTTCGACAAATAAAAGAAAAAATCTCCGCATGAGTGATTGAACCTCTGCGCAATTTCAAGTCACAATTAAGCGAATAACTTGATAATATTAAATGGACGCAAAACTTTAAACGCTTTTTTCTCAAGATGGCCTATTGCGCTTTAGATTTTTTAATATGTTGTTAATCTAAAGGTATACTACAAGCCTGCAAAAGCTCGTTCCGAACTTCATTTCCGAGGTCGTGACCTCTCCTTGTTAGATCCTTTGAGTCAAGAAGAGTTCAGTGGTTTATGATTTTGTTAGTAAAGCTGCTATAATATCAACTCGATGAATTTAGAATAGATTGAGTATATCAAGAAATGATCGTGAAAATTTGTCTCGGAACCGATCAAAATGAGCCAAGTTGTACTCGTTTGATTATACTGTGGGCCAAATTTAATAATCGCCGTCTGTCTTGCAAGAAATCTTGAATCAACCGATTTTCTCT
The DNA here is from genome assembly GCA_037464815.1 of Mylabris variabilis. Lineage (NCBI taxonomy): Eukaryota > Metazoa > Arthropoda > Insecta > Coleoptera > Meloidae > Mylabris > Mylabris variabilis. The sequence goes on along the minus strand of JAZBGW010002652.1, from coordinate 4,604 downwards.
TTATTCCTTTCTTGGGGCATCCGTGGGGTGTCAAATTTCGAGATTAAACACCTACTGGACTCCCACTATGGCGCATTCTTTTTCCTAACTACGATTACATAACGATTCGATAGCCGAAAAAGTGACAATTTTTTTTAATCATCGATTTCTCGCTTGGTTTCTGAAATATTCAAACGCTGTAACTAGCGTGAAATTGGACGTTTCACGGTGCATCCGAAGGAGTTTCCATTTTGGAAAATTTTCACTAAAGTCCAAAGTGCAGAGGAAAATGTCGGAGCATGACAAAATTTTCCCTATCACTCCATTTCTACAATTTTAAAGATAAAAACTCGTACAGGTGCTTGTTTGAAAGCTTATTTATGGGCAAAGGACAGATGGTTTTCAAAAAATCCAATTTTGTAAAATTAAAAAACTACTTAAAAAAATAAAAAAAATATATAGAATGAGGTTGACCCTGCAGGTCATACCTGAAACTTGCCCCTAAGTTTGAGTTTTTAATCCATTAAAAAAAAATTTTTTTTGTGAAATATTTCGACAACGAATCTCGCGAATGAATCAATGGATTTTAACGAGCTTTGCAGCATTTGTCGCAGTTTGTAGGGCTCCAAAATTACTGTAATGAGTACAAATTTAATTGGTTAAGGAATTTTGAGATTATGTTGAAAAAAGCATTTTTTCTAAATTTTTCGACAACGATATCTCGCGAACAAACCAACGGATCTTAACGAGCTTTGCAGCATTTGACGCAGTTTTTAAAGCTCCAAAATTATTATAGGGAGTACAAATTTGATTGGTTAAGGAATTTTTTAAGTTATGTTGAAAAAAACATTTTTTCGAAATTTTTCGACAACGATATCTCGTGAACGAATCAACCGATTTCGATCATTCAAACGGCATTCGACGCCCTTTTTTAAGGTTAAGAGCTGATTAGATTATGGAATTGATCCGTACAGTAGCTCAAAAGTTATTTTGAAAAAACATGACTTCAACAATTGTGTTTTTTTTTTCGTTTTCTTTTTTAATTTCTCAAAATCTATCGGCCCGAATCGGTTCAAATTCATATGAAATGTAAGTTTGGTGGAACTCTTTCTAATGCCACAAGCCGCGTTCCAATCCGTCAAGCCGTTCAAAAGTTATGAGATGTTTACATACTCTCACACACACGCACACACATACATACATACATACATACAGCCATACAGACGTAAAAATAGTCAGAATAGTTTCCTAGGAGCCCAAAACGTCGAGATCTGATGAAAACTCAATTTTCGAAAATCGGGGTAAAACCAATAACTTTCCGAATTTTGAAATTTTTTTTAGCGGGAAGTTAAAAATTCTAACTTTTTTGATTTTAGAAAATTGGATTTTTCGGAAACCATCTGCCTTCCGCTTATGAATACACTTTAAAACAAGCTGCTGTACGATTTTTTAGCTTTAAAATTGCGGAAATGACGTGCTAGGAAAAATTTTGACATGCTTCGACATTTTCCTTTGCACTTTAGAATTTAGTGAAAATTTGCCAAAAAAAAAACCTCTATTGTGAAACACGCAAGCAAACGAGAAATCGATGATTAAAAATTGTTACTTTTTCGGCCATCGAATAGAAGCCGAAGTCCAGCTTGTCCTTAAAACTTGTTGCTTGAATTCGCCCAAATTTCAAAAAATTCGCACGATGAATTGGATTCAAATCGAAATTAATTCTTACAAGTTTGCTAATTTATATTCTTCTATAACAAGTCAGTCTACAACTACACCTGTCTAGAAGATTTCTGCTTTTTAACATTCCAATAGCCAATTTACGGTAACTATAATTATATAATCAACGCGGTTTTAAATTGAACAAAATTACGGAAGAACAACAAAAAATCGTTCTATACCACAACAATTTTAATAATTCAAAACACAACTGTGAAGATAGAAAAAGGCTACCATAAAATATTTCTAGGAGCATATCTATGAAATTTAATTTTACTAGAAACAACAAAAAGAAGAAAAGACACTATTTTATATTTTCCTGGAATCTAAATATGTCCAGACTCGTTATTATAATGAGAGAATTTGTGTGAACTTGGATTACATCATTGACCACATGACTTTCTTTAAAGATGAAGAAATAATGACAGACAACTAACTGTAAAATGAAGATACTGTTAATATTTCCTATTTTAACACGATTGAATCGAAAGTTTTACAATTCTTACATTCTTCATCATCATCATCATCTTTTCGTTATTGTTATCCATGAGAAAGTAAAAGTGGTGATATTGTTGCAGTCTATACAGTTATATTGCATTGATTATTTAGCACTATACCATTCACTTTCAATGGCCCAAATTTAGGCCAGTTTTATAACTGATCGTTGCATAATATTGATTTATTTAATGATTAAATTGAATTAAAACTTTGAAATTGGATATTTTTTAATATGAATTGTCAACAATTCAATGACACACCCTTATTGTCAACAGACAAGAATTCAACAATGTTTCAAATTAAAATTCATATCGTTACTCATATACAACACTTATAAATAAATAATTTTATGCTAGTCAGAATTATTCACAAATCAGATATTTCATCGGGAAATTAATATGTCTACTGTTGTAAACAAGTGATTTTTTATAATAATAATTGTTAATTTATTCATTTAGAATACAGTATGAAACATTAATTGTTTCCAACGATTTTTCTGCTTGCAGTAATATTGTTTGACTTGCATAATTTCTATGGTATTTGAGCGAGAGACCATGGACGAATTTCCGTCGAAATTGCGTAATTTCCTGACGGATGATGATGGTTCACCTTACGATTATCGACTGATTCATCATTATTACAATATTGCTCATTAATATTTCTCATAATTACTACCTGGAAAGTGAATAATTTTTAGGCCCCTTCTCAGATGTCGGTCTGTGTGTTTTTTAGTCAAAAACTAGATGAAATTCTAAGAATCAGGCCCAAGCGGATTTGTGATATCATTTCCAGTTTTCGAGAAACAAATTAAAGAATTTGGAAAATTTTTAACGAAAAATTTCGATTTTAGCTAGACGGATTATTTGATTTAAATAATTTGCATATCAATAAATTCGTTATAAAAAGATGCACATTTTTCAATTAAAAGTATTTTGATCCAATATTGATTTGACTAGAATCTACTCGCTTCTTAAATGCGGGGCTTAAACTTTTTGGGTTATCAATTACTTACCTATATGATATGCGCATCGATTGATGTAGGATCAAAAATAGAATTCAAATATTTATCATTTTTATATCTGCTACTTTTTAAAAAATAATTAAAAAATAATGGTAATAAATTCGGAAAATAAATTGTTTTTTAGCAAAATCAATTTTTATAATAAAAACGAAAAGCTCTAATGGTGCTTCCCGATTCGAAAAATATTTCAAGCATTTGTAGGGTGGTATCTGGAGATCATTTTAACAAAATTAGAACCTCGTAGCTCATTTGGAACTTGGTCAAAAAACGCTCGTTTTGAACAAAGTCGTGATTTTCAAAAACGAACAAAACACGTAAAACGACTTAAAATAACGAGAGAATCTTTCAACCATTGATTTTTTTGTTTTTCTCCACTGCATTCTAGTCAAAAAAATGCGAAACTTTGCTACCTGTTCTAAAATAAAATGGAGAAGAACGAAAAAAATCAATGTTGGGATGGTTCCCAATTCGTTCTCAAGCGAAGGGGTCCTGCTTTAATTATTGTAAAGCAATCGCAGACCAAATTTTTTTATTTTGTAAATATTCTTGAATCACCGAAAGCTTATAGGTCGTTTTTATCGTTCCTAATACTTGCTCTTTTTATAGCTTCTATTGGAAAAATTATAGAATCATTCGCTTTTTATTGGCAATCCCTTATATTTGATCGGTAACACATTACGGCCGGCGGTTCTTCTACTTAAAAATTGTTAAAATTCTTATTATTTACTAGCATGAATTAGAGAGATTCCGGACTGGCAGTTCGATTTGGCGTGCGAAAGTAGTCAACTTTCAAACATCGATTACTTCCTTGTTTTTTAAAATATTGCCAAAAATTATATGCGTTGGATACAGCATTTCAAGCTGCATGTTCTAAAGCTTTTTGTTTTGAAAACATGTGATAAAATTCTGAATAGCAGTGGAAGCTCTTAGACTCTGTTTTTTTTTCGCACATTTTCGTTCATAACTGGCTAAATCTTAGCCAATATTATTGATTTTCAATAATTATGAAGCAGATTCAGATAGAAAATTGAAATAGCTCCCCAAATCTTCAAGAATTTTTCCGAAAATTGGAGTAAATTAAATAAAATTCTAACATTGATGCCATGCATCATTTCAAAAATAGATCTGTGTGGTACACTGCACACTAAATCACAGTAACAATAATAACACAAACATGGTCTATTGAAAATCGAATTTCCAGGCAAAATTTCAAAATATTGTCCATTATAGTGATATGGTTGTGAAGTAGGTAAAATTTCTGACAATTTCCTGTCAATCAAAAATCAAATTAATTAATTTTTTCGTTGACCGTTTATTAATGTCAATATTAATGAACTGTTTTATTTAAATAAGAGTGTATTAATAGACGTCATTAATGCACTCTTTTTCA
>JAZBGW010002650.1:913-10986 GCA_037464815.1 Mylabris variabilis | reverse complement strand
AATCACCGTCAAATTTCTGACATATCTACCAAGGAGGACTTACAAAGAAACATTCCCAGGTGCTCCCTCCGATTTTAAAGAAGTATGGACATGTTGCTCCCTGTTAAAATCTATGAGATGCATGTTTTTTATCAATGAGCAAACATATCTAGGGGATGAAATCACCGCTCAATGTTTTAGGACTAAGGGGATTCTTTTCAAGTTTCATGTACTTGCAGTTGAAACAATCAAGTGAGCCAAACGGCATTATTTTTAGGTAAAAAGTGATGAAAAGCGGTCTTTGTTGCAGAGTTAGGTAATAATTGGGGTGCGAGTTATCGAAGTTGAAATTGACAAAACAATTATAAAACGAAAACTATACATTGCATTTTGATGAAAGTATACTCTATTATTAAACTAGGAAAAGCGAAAAGCGTAAATGTTATTTTACAGGCAAGTTTATGGAATTCAAGAATTGAAAATATTGACATTGACGCTGTTGTTTCTGTCAAACAAAATTTTAATTGCATAACACTTCCTAATTAAGTATTTCACAAACTTAGGACGTTTTATTAATTATAATTAATTAAATGGAGGCTGTAATGCTACAATTAAAATCATAATTTCTCAGAAAAATCCAGTACAAAGATATCTCCTACTTTTTCATTCTCTTTCAACTGACATTAGTTTTGTCAAAATTAAATGTATAGTTCTCATTTTATAGCAATTTTGTCAATTTTAAGCCCTCCAACTTCCGCCCCAATTATTACTTTACTGTGCAACAAAGACCGCTCTTCATCATTTTTTACCCTGAAAATAAAGCCGTTTGTCCCACTTGATTATTCCAGCTGCAAGTATATGAAACTTGAAAAGTACTTTGAGTACTGATTTTTCCTCCTAAATATGATTTTCGCTGCTGAAAGAAAACATGCATCTCTTAGATTTTAACAGAGAACAACATATATAAATCTCACTAAAACTGGAGGGGACACCTGGGAATGTTTTCTTATTAATGCTGTTCGAAGCATTTGGTTTTGCTGCGTTTATATTTTCCTCACTTTAGTTTTGGACATTGTACCCATACTGGATTTACATGTCATTGGTAATTTATAGGGTAATTCCGTATTAACAAACTAATAAAGCTGACTTAGCCTCGACTAGAAATCGATTTTAATTTATCTGAACTACCATGAGTACCTTATGTGAGTAAAATAAGGTCTGCTATATTTGGGCAGAGCTAATGAGTTCCCTCGCTGGATAGAATCAGGACAAGTTTATTTAATAAGAATTTATTTGCCATTAGATTAATGAGATCAGGTTTAGCTGATAATGAGTTTGTTGTCGGAATAGCCTTACGAAATAGCTTATCTTTCTGGATTAAGTTATCCTATTCAGGTAAAAATGAGATCACTCTAGGAATAATCTTATGTTATGAATAGTTGTTGCTAATAGGAACATCCTGATAAGGTTAGGATAAGTTGATTCTTAGGATAACCTCATGCAACAAATAGCGACTCATCCACACTATGCGTCACTATCTGATAATAGCAGTAAGTGGCCATTCAACTAGACCTTATCACTGATTCAGTTCACCTGTGGTATACTTTATTCGGTGACTTAAAAGATTTGGCCTATCTGGAGTACCACGTTGTAGGTCTTTCAACTGCATCTTGTGGGATATTGATGTGGTTATCAATATCTTTATCTTGACTTATGATGACAATCTCATCGGCGAACATCGCTATAGATAAAGAATTTGACTTTGGTGCAATAGGATAGGATCTAGAATACTCCTCTGTGGTTCTCTAGTTTAAAACAACTTAAAATTTCAGATTGTCCCATTAATTTGCTGTTTAACTTTTAATAATTTTTCAGGTCTGTACTTGATATACATACTGCAGAATGACTTCCCCGAAACTCACTTAATTTTCAAAATTTACCCTTCATGTCCTTACCTTCACATTACCTTTCTAAACCCAAGAGCATGATTTTCTATTTTGAAAATTATGCAAGGCATCACATTTGGAATTTTTTTTAAGTTTTCTTCAGTTATCGAAAGACTAACAAACATATCAAAAAAATTCCTAAATGTTTATGAAGTTCTATCAATTTTCTATCTAAATCAATTGATAAATATTGAAAATCGATAATCGTGGCAAAGTTTTGCCAAGTTATAAAGTAAAATCTACGACAAAAACAGGGTCCAAGAGATTCCTCTGCCATTCAGAATTTTATTACATTTTTCCAAAATAGAAAGCTTTAGAGAGCATGCACCTTGAAATGCTCTGTTGAATGCACGTCAATTTTTGACATTATTTTAATAAACAAACGAGTAATCGCTGTTTGAAAATCGACTGTTTTCGCACACCCAATCGACAAATGTCTCCGGAATCCCCTTAAGTTGTTAACTTTATTTTTATATATGTTGATTTGCCGTTCTCTCCTAATTTTCCTGCCGAAGAAGCTCTAATTTGTCAAAAATTTACCAGAATTACCGCACTTATTGTAGAATTTAATAAACATTTTTTGCGGATATAATGAAAGAACTAGTTCGTGTCGATTTTAATCTTTTCTTTTAATTTTGAAATAAAACCAAGTAATGATTTTGTGTCAAAGAAAAAGCGGCTACTTTTCCTATACTAAACCACTACCCCTGTATAGCTACATTTTATATTAATTATTGATTAAAGGTCTTTAGAGACCTTAATGCTGGCTAATTTCTACAGCACTGATACGATTAAGCGACGGTCAATGGATAAGCTTAAATTAATTTCACACCTGAAAAAGAACCTAAAAACTTGTATCAGATTCTTATATAAAAGCCATATTGAATTCAACGTAGCACATGATAGAATCCTTACAGGTTAGATTTAGTGAGTTTTTAATTATGTTCTTGTCTGTGTTTCTCAAATACAGATAAGATAATGTTATCTAGAAATCCGATACGAATTATGAAATTATCCAATCTAAATTACTATACGTTAGGTAGAAGCAATCATCTTTAATTGAATGCTGTTCTTAAAACTTTAAAGAAGACAAACAGAGAAGAATAAACAATAAAAAGAAGTAATAGAGGCCATATAAATTTTGCTCCATTATTAGCACTGACTATTCAGAAATTTCAGCGAAATAATTCATTGGTTGATTAGAAAATTATTCCATATAATTTTCTTCTAAATCTAATATATTTTCATATTGTAAAACGGTTCTGTATTTCTGTACTTGTATACAGAGTCGGTCAGTAACTTTCTGGGTTCTTGGCTAACACTAACTTAGGATCTATACAATTTGCTCAAGTTTGGGTTGCATAAGGCAAAAACGAAAGTAATAGTTATTTTTGGAAATAAAATAAATAAAGAAAGTCTGTTGGGTAAGCTGCGAACTAGTCCGGTCTACTTCTCTATAGACTCGATCTAGCTTCAGAACGGAATTTTTATGTGTTTCCAAAAAAAATTTTAACAATAATGGTATTATTGGAAAATCCATAAAATGCTCTACAAAAGGACTGCAAAAGAATTACTTTCATTACACATGAATTGACGGAGAATTTTACCGATTTTTCGAAAAGGTTTCCATTAACATTAATTCGATGGTCGTCTCGTTCCGCAAACTGCCCTTCTCTTAAAATAAAATCTCATTTTAAACACTTGGAAAGCCCTTTCAAGTTGCTCTCGTTTGTATATATGTTTCATTGCCAACTAATTAACATTTTCTAAGTTCAAGGAGAACTATAACAAAACACATGCTCGAAGAATTCCTCTTGTAAGTCAGAATTTCGTAAACATTCCTGTGGCAACGTGTCACATATAATGAAACAAGTGGACTGTATTTTTGATTTTATTAAGTACACAGATACGATTTTGACAATTAATTGTAACTATTTAGATGACTTGATCTTAAGATTTGATCTTGTTGTCTGGTGGTGTTTCTACTTTCCGATCATTTTCTCACCCCCAACCTAAGGGTTGGAGGAGGGAGTTTCTTGACCCGTATTGGGTGCAGGCCCGTATTGCACATTCCCGGCCCGCCTTGAATCTTCGGATTCGATGTCGTTGGTATCCGAAAATGGACAGAGTCGATTAATTGATCGAACGACTTCACCTGTTGTCGTTTTGACAGACGCAGTACGAATGATGCCATCTTTTCCAGGATGACAAGCGGTCACTACTCCCATACGCCAACATAGCGGATGAAGATTATCTTCCTTCAGTAAAACTGGAAGTCCTGGCTTCATTGTCGATTTAGCTCGTTGACGCCATTTATTACGTTGTTGTAATGTGTTTAAATATTCTTTGGACCAGCGCTTCCAAAAATGTTGGGTGAGACACTGAACCCGTTACCATCTTAATAAGGTGTTTTCTTTGACCGTTGTAAGATCTGGTTCTACGTTTGTAGTTAGATTCTCTCCAATTAAGAAGTGTCCAGGAGTAAGGGGTGATTAATCATGTGGACCAGATGATAATGGAGTCAGTGGACGAGAGTTTACACAAGCTTCTATTTGTACTAAGAGAGTGTATAACTCTTCGCGTGTTAATAGTGCGTTGCCCGCGAGTCGTTTCAAATGGTATTTTACAGCTTTTATGCCAGCTTCCCAGTATCCACCACGATGTGAGGATTTGGCTGGGATAAAGAACCACTTTATGTTGTCATGACTTAAATTTTGCACAACGGTCTGCTCGAACTCTGAAGTTACCAGTAATTGTTTTAATTCGTGATTAGCAGATGTGAAGTAAGTCGCATTGTCGGAATCGCTTTAACGCAAATAAAAAACTTTCTGCAATACAATCATGAATCAATTACAAATGGATTGCCTTGGCCGCGAAACATTTGAAGAGGACAAAATAAAACTTTATTGCTTTTTTGCTGCGCCTTGTCTCTTCCTTAATTATTATGGGACCTCCATAATCCGCGCCACAATGTAGAAAGGGTCGCGATGGGTTAACGCGTGCCGGTGGTAGATCTCCCATAAATTGGTTTCCTGTTTTTGGATTTACCCGAAAGCACGTATGGCAATTGCGAAGTACTTTTCTTACAGCCGATCGGGCTGCTAGTGGCCAATATTCCTCACGAATTGCAGCTAATGTGGCGGATGGCCCTGCGTGTAATTGATTTATATGTTTATTTAAAATAATAAGTTTTGTTACATGATGTTTTGCCGGTAATAATATTGGGAATTTATGATTGTAGTGAAGGTCAGCATTTCTTAACCGACTTCCGACTCGCAAAATGTCGTCATTGTCTAAAAATGGACTTAATCTCAGAAGTTTGTTGTTTTGATTAACCTGATTGCCTTTTTTTTAAATCTCCGATTTCAGACTTGAATTCCTCTAACTATATTAATTCGATGATAATTTTGGTTGCTGTATTTAACACAACGGTGGTCAAAATGCCGGTTTGTTTATTTTTGAGTTTTGAGCAATTGTTGATGAATCTAACGCAATACGCTAGCACTCGTTGCAACTTAGGGAATCTGGAATATTTCGTTATTTCCACTGCTTTCCTTTCTGAAACTACAAGATTTGTTTGTTTACCACGTTCTTCCAAAATGGTTTTATCAATTGCTTGATTGATTGCCAATATCGGCCATTCTGCCTGATTTCTTAATAGGAAGGGAGGCCCGTGGAACCACAATTTATTGTTAATTAACGCTTCCGGGAACAGACCACATGATACAATATCGGCAGGTTTGTTGGCTGATTTGACGTGTTGCCAATTTTTAACGTTTGTCAATGATTGTATCTCGGCAATCCGATTTGACACGAAGGTCTTCCATTTGTTCGGTGAAGAATTGAGCCAAAATAACACAATGGACGAATCGCTCCATAAATGCGTTGAATTAATTTGTAAATTTAAAATTAATGTAATTTTATGGACTAGATGTGCTAGAGGAACAGCTGCACATAATTCTAATCTTGGTAGACTAATGGTCTTTATGGGTGCAACGCGTGATCGAGCACATAACAATTCTGTTTTCGCGGAACCTTTTTTATTTATGGTTTTAATGTACACACATGCAACATAATGTGACATCGATGCATCGCAGAATCCGTGCAATTCAACATAAATGAATGAATCGGATACAACTTTTCGTATAATATTTAGTGTATTTAATAAGTGCAATTGACTTGATATGGTTTCCCGCATTTTCAATGATTCTCCTGTCAGAGGTTCGTTCCAATCGAGTTTGAGTAACCATAGTTATTGGATAAGAATTCTTATTGTAACTACAGCTGGAGATAAGAGGCCGAGAATATCGTAAATTTGCGAAGTTCTCGAAAGAATGAATCTTTTGGTAGGAATTTGCCAATCTTCTGCTCGAAACGTATATCTATAAATATCGTCCTTGCAATTCCATACTAACCCCAGTGTTTTGGTTTCGTATTTATCATCAATGGCCGATTCGTTGTGAATTTCGTGACAATTGGGTACTAGTTTTGAGCAATTGGATGCCCATTTTTGTAAGTAAAAGCCGCCTTTGCTTAGCGCACCGATTAGTTCATCACGTAACTGAATTGCCCTGGCAACTGTTTCTGACACGGTTAGTAAATCATCAACATAGAAATCTCTGGCAATGATGGGACATGCAAGTGGAAATTGTTCTCGTTCATCAATACTTAATTGCTGAAGACATTTGATCGCGAGGTAGGGAGCTGATGCAGTCCTGTAAAAAGATCCGTTGAAATCGCGTGTCGTCGGAATGTACCCATATTTGACCATACATTTTTATGATGTCACAAGTGAATGCAATCTGATGAGTTCTAAATCTACTAACTATTGAAAAGAGATCTTGTTGAATCGTTGGGCCTACCATTAAAATATCGTTTAAGCTAATACCGCTGGTTGTTTTAACACTTCCGTTAAAAACTACACGAAGTTTTGTCGTCGTAGACGCCTCTTTTATGGCTCCATGATGTGGTAACTAATATTCGCTAATCACACGGTCTTTTACCTGTTTTGAAATTTGTTTCATGTGTGGTAATTGTTTATATTCATTCATAAACTTAATGTAATTATGTTTAAATTTGAAATTCTTAGTAAGTTTATTTTCTAAAGCGTGAAATTGTTTTATTGCTACGCCGTCGGACCGACCTAATAATAAGCTGCCCCTTTTGAATGGTAGGCGTACTAGAAATTTACTGTTGGGATCTCTTTTGAAAGTGGCCGAAAAGTGCTCTTCACATGCACTTTCTTCGGCAGAGAGAGTTTTATGAGTAGATGTTATTTGCTCGAGGTCCCAAAATTTTGTTAGTTTATCGCAGATGTTTAAATTAACCCTAACTATCCAACCGAAGAATGTTTGACGTAAACAAATTTCATTATTTGCCAAACGAGTTTTTCCAGCACCAATTAAGTTCCAAAAACGGTCAGCCCCTATTGATAATTCGATTTCGTTATATTCATTAAATGATGGATCGGCCAAATTAATGTTTTGTGGAAGATTTAGATTATTAATCGAATAAAACTCGTTCATAGAAGATGCTGTTATTTTCGGCAGAACTAAACATTGCAATTTTAAGGAGCTTGAACTAAATCGAGATTGTATCGTGACATTGTCAGATCCTTTAATTGGTGTTCTGATTTCTCCGACTCCTACAATTGGAAAATTGATTTTGTTTGTTCGAATGCCTAATTTTCGATAAAGTTTCTCCGTAATCAAATGACTTTGAGAGCCACAATCTAACATGATTCGACATTTGTGATGAATACCCGTAAAGTCGGCAATTTTGACTATTGCAGTCACGAGAAGGACAAGTTTATTCGACAAGTTGTTGACTGATAAAGTCAAATTATAGTTGGACGATTGTTCTGGAACATGAAGTAATGTGTGATGCTTTGAATTGCATTCCTTGCAATAGTACGGGGATCTACAAGACGATGCGTTGTGATTTAACTTTAAACAATTAAGGCATGCTTTGTTTTGATTAAGATGATTCATTTTATCGTCTGTTGATAAGTTAAGAAAGTCTGGACATTTAGACATCATATGTGAATCGGATTGACAATACAAGCATTTACCTTTATTAGAGACAGCTTGAACAATGGAACGATTTTTGTAATTTGTATTTTGAGAATTAGTGTGTTTATGATTAGGGTTTGAGCGTTTATTATGATTAACCTGAGACCTTTGATTGATATACTACATGGATTCTAAGAGCTCGCATCGTTTTTCCAAAAAAGCTATTAATTCCTTTAGTGTGGGAATTTCAGAATTTAATTTAGTTTGCCATACTTTTCGCGTAGTATAGTCCATTTTTTCGCAAATTAGTGGAACAATTAATCCATCCCATTAATCGACTGGTAATCCTTGAACCCTTAACGCTTCTGTGTTAGTGGTAAGGTCTCTTAATAGTTTCCTCAGCGCTGTGTGATTTGATTTGCTATGGCGGGTGTATTAATTATTGCTAAGACGTGCTCTTGTGCAATAAGCCTGGCGTTATTAAATCGTTTTTTTAGTAGTTCGAATGCAGATGTATAATTTTCAGCAGAAATTGATAATATATCAATAACTGCGCTGGCATCACGGGTCAGCGCGGATTTTAAATAATGAAAGCGCTGGCAATCATTCAAATTTGGATTATTGTTAATTAACGAGTTGAATGTGTCATAAAATGACATCCAGTCGGTATACGATCCGCTGAATTTGGGAAGATCTAACATCGGCAGCTTGATAGACGCTTCAACTAATCGGTCTGAATAACTACCGGACCTAATACTTCCAGCGTTTGTGTCGCCAACAGTGGAAGGATTGCTTTTGCTTAAATTTACTTTTCATCCGCAACTAACTACGCCAGGAAAGTTTTTTTACATTTGCGTACTGTTTTACAGATAGCTCTTCAGGATTCACTGCAAAATCCATTCAAGCTGTAAATCCTAAGGTCAATGACATGAGAAAACAGGGAGAACAACTAATACGTGGATTAGTAATAGATGAGATGTCTATAAGTAAACATGTGCAGTGGTATGGTAAGCGACACGTCAATTTTGGTACTGGTACAGGTTTGTCCGATATTTTACCAGAAGCAAGAGAAGCTTTAGTTTCTTATTGGTAGCCATAAATTAAAAATAGAAAGTACCTGTTGGATAATTTTTAATCAATGCTATATCAGAAGAACAGAAGGCCCACTTAATCAACACCTGCTTAAGTGAACTCCATTCTACTGCGGTTGCAGTTAAAACTCTCACATTTGATGGTGCTCTTCTAAACATTTCTGCGCCTAATATTTTGGACGCTGAACTAGCATGGCTATATAGTAGTATTTTAAATACCCAGAAGAACCTCATATAAGAAACCAGTAAGTAAAAGAAAACATTTGTTTTATTAAAAAATTGATCAAAGATGCAATTTAATATTTATCGTCGTTAAAAGATTCTACAAATAAAACAAATCATAGAATCTCCAAGGAAGATAGGCTTTCTTGGTCTTCTAATCAACATTAAAAGCATCGAATTATTTTTTGATAGCATCCTGTTGAACGATAATACGGAATCTCTTTTAACATACAAAATGAGTCAAGACCATTTCGAGCTTTTTTTCGGCAATTCGCAGTAAAGGCGGACTTAATAATAATCATCCAACAGCGTCTCAATTTGAAGCCGCATATAAAAGACTTTTGGTCCATACGGAAATAAGCGCTAAAACAATAAGTAATTGTACAGTCCAGGTTTCTAAAATTATTCTGGGACCACCTTCTACTTTACTGGAGAATGCTTGCTTAGATGAATTTCGGTATCTAAATGATTTGGATACACATCTTGATACACATCAGTTTTTTATGTAAAGGTTGTAATTGCTCACCTAGCGGGGTTTGCGATAAAAAGTATTTTAAAGAATACAAATTGTTATTGGTGCATTAAAGGACTAATTGATGGCGATGACGCATCATCGTTGTTGACAAAAAGAAAAGATAGCGAGGGTCTAAAGAAACCATTTAAAAGTGTAGTCAAAATTTGCAAAATTGCTGAGAGCAAAATCCCATGTTATTTCTTATGCGGGTAGATTTTTTCGAATTGGTTGCCTACCTTCGGTAGTTTTGCGATTAGCAAACTGGTTGCGTCACCTAGTGGAGCTTTTCACTACCATATACGAAAGTGAT
>JAZBGW010002646.1:0-10991 GCA_037464815.1 Mylabris variabilis | reverse complement strand
ATATTCAAATAATTACAACAATCCGATTTACCCCAACGACCATTTTACCCCAAGTTCCCCTATACTATATGGAATAGAATCCAATGAGCACATTTTGAAAAATCAAAAAAAAACTGGGGCCTGTTTCATATAACCGTAGTAAAATACTTTAGTGACTTACTACAGTAGAGTGCAATTCCTATGTTTGTTTCATAAAAAAATAGTTACTATCGTAAAAATATTTAAAATTTACTCCTGTTTTTTATTTTATTTTTATTAGAATATCTCTATTTCCTTGGCGAAGACATAACATTTTTTTTATTTTACTTTTTAAGGTCAGTTTCTTTTTCAGTTTGATGCTGTGAATTTTTGACCCAAAAAAACTCTAATTTATACCTGTAATATAAGAAACTGACAAACGTAAATTTGCTCGTAATTAAAAGAAAATTTAAGAATTACAAGAGAGACATTTGTAATTTTTTTATATGTTTATAGAATAAGTGTCAGATGCGCCAAGAATCAGACGTTTCGTTTCAAGTTCAAAAATAGCTTAAAATTTTAAGCTGTCTATAAGCATAACTGCAGATTATCTTTTTCTGTTTTGAGACAAATGTAACAGTGCATTAAACAGTAAAATTAAAATGGTGAACATCAACACCTTCGAGTTTTGAACAATTTCTCAGACTATGTGTTAAACAAAAATTAGAATGTCGTGTAATTCCTAATTATATAGGGTGAAATCGAAATTCCTTTTAACATGCAAACTTCTCTATATGTGGAATAGCATGTGGAATAAGCACATTTCGAAAGGTCAAGAAAGTGTCAGTATAACACATCTCGGATCTCCATTGCATTAAACTAATAATCAAGTCTTGCTGACATAGTATATTATACAAATCGGCTCAGTTTTTCGGGCCCTATACGTGGTCTACAGATTTAAAAGAATTTCGATTTCACCCTGTATGTACAAGAAACAGCCGTCAGCAATTTGCATTACTTTTTACAATAATATCGTGATAGTAAACAAGTTCGAACGTAAGAGTGACTGATAACTGTAGGCAAAAGAAAATTTTGAACTTTCATTTTTATAATTATTACTTTATTTATATCAAACTGTAAATTTTTTTTGGATAGTAAACAATAATAAAACCTGTTAGTGTGGATTGTTTTAGATTCACATACTCTTATAGCAAAAAAAGAAGAATAATAACAGTTATATTCTGTTCAACGTAAAATAAAATTATCCACCTGCTTCCCTAGGTGTGGCCCTGTAACCGCCTATAGTGTCAAAAAAGAAATCATCATCATATTACCAATTATGGATAAAAAACACAGTTTAAATCGGTATAAAGAAACATTAAACATGTACGTATATCGAAATAAGATGAAAAGAAATCAAAATATACTGTAAAAATCTACATTAAAATGCAATAATGTAATGCTGTTACAAATTTAAGATTTCTCTACCTCCTGTTGTGCAAATTGCAGGATACAGTGACAAAGGAAAAAAGTGCAAAATTCTTTACGTATATACATACTAGGTGTATATACACCTATATAGATAACAGAAATGTAGAAATTGAACAAATTCAACCGTAAGGCAATATAATAAATTATCGATATAACATTTAAATTACAACATAAACGATCAAACGACTAAAACACTGTTAAATTTCTATACTTGAATATCCCCCTTATATATGCAACAAACATTTACAACAATTAAACCGTAAATTATCATCTAGTTGAAAAGGATCTGCTTATGTTTTCTTTCGATCTGTATACATACATATTACTTATAGATATATGTCTTTCGATTATAACAACTTAATTACATATTAATGATTGTGTCGGGTACGTTTTGCCATCAACAACAATCCTGTATAATATTAAAACTATACAAGTTTCTACAATGAAAAATAACAAATACTAAACATATGTATTTAATGATATACAGAAGAAATTTATATTCCAAATAGTAGTTGAGGAATAATTGCAATGATCATCGTCTACATGTATATCATTCTCTACATACGTATGTACATATGTAAGCTGTACTGTATACGACATACAACTTCCATGTTAATTCAAATTTATACACGACGTCCCAACGAGATCAGCATCAATTATAGAAAATAGAATTTTGTAAAAAATCCCAATCACTACTAAAATTTAAACGTAAAATTCAACACTAAACTTTAGTAAATAGGTGACTATATTCAAGCAATAAACTATCGCGCAAGTTACAGCGCAAGTATCTTATGTCAGTCATCTCATGCGTTATCTCTAAATATTATCCATCAATTGAGTGCCTATTTTCGTTGTGACAGCCTATACTCGTACGAGTTTTGTGTTGATTAAAATATGTACATAATATGCATACATAAAACCAGTCATATAACTATATACGAAAAGACGAATGAGTTAATTACGGAAAGAATTCAATTTAATTCTGTTTCAATTATGATTTAATAAACCAACAACATAAGCATGATTAGCTTTAAAGAGTTGATTTACCAATTCATACTTTAATTGAATACATTTAATCAGGATATAGTTGTTAAATAATATTGTGATGTATTGTGAAAGTTTTAATACAACAATCACTTCAGTCATAAAATGAAAATTTCTAAATAAAAATTTTCTAAAGGATAAGAAGAAGAAAAAAGAATATCATCGCCTTTTATTCAGCCAATTCAAACTTTATTGTCGCTAAATTATTCAATTTAAAGCCTTTTTCACACTGTAATTCTCGTCTAGTATTTTACACAAAACAAAAATAACGATTGCCGTTACAAGTCTAAAATGGTTTTATAGACGTTTATAATTTGATAAAAATTAATTTTAAAATAAAAATTGTTGTGAAAATTATTTCGTTTCCATTCCTAGAACGACACAAAAAAATTATAGTTCATGATTCCCCCATTTTGTGTTAATTAATCATGATTGATGTACCCAATAATCGAATTTTTAAAATTAAAAAAACACGAAACTGTCTGCACGAAAAATAGCTAGCCGAAATAAAATACTCAAGTCGATGATTAATTACTTGTATCTATATTAATTATTTTGACTGATTATTTGGATATTTAAATCATGTAGGTAGTTAACAAGTTACGTAAAATGTTATGAATAAATTATAAAACGGAAAAATACAATATTGTTAATTTTTATTACTAAATTCATAACATGATCACAATTTAAAACAAATATCCGTCTATCTCATTCTGTCTTGTTCTCTTTTAATGATTAACTATTTTGTGAGATTATCAAGTTATATATATGACAAGTTTTCCCGTAATTAATCCACATATATCTATGTGCACACACATACATATACATTAATGACTAGTTCACTATAACCGAACGAAATGAATGATCACGATAAAAACCACTTATTTAAATGTTAATGTACTCAAATCAGCTGTCAAGGGAGGCAATTCTGTCATTTATTAATCCCTCACCGAAGAGTAGAAAAAACTACATAATTTTAATGCAAAAAAAAATCATCACTAATGCGATAATTACACGATTATTCTTTTGTTTGTGTACAGAACGTCTTATAAATGACGTGTCAAACGACAGTTGACATACCGCACGTCCCAGGCGACAGGCGACAGGCAAACTGTTGCGAGCCAAGCTTTCCGCACAGATCTAGTATATAAACGGATAGCGCTTTTCTTAGTTTCCTCTATAGCGCAGAGCGTACTAACCATTTAGGTAACTCATTAAGGACATATCGGACCTATTTGTCATTTCCGTGCGAAAATAGTCACTTTTCAAACATCGATTACTTTTTTAGGATATTGTCAAAATATCAAAATTTCATCTACTTCACGACCTTATCATTGTAATGGAAAATATTTTGAAAATTTGCCTGGAAATTCGATTTTCAATATTGCGATATATGCACCATATAGATCTAGTACAAACCAGATAGATCCGATACACCGCGCATAACAACATAAGCTGCGTCTATTAAAAATCGAATTTCCAGATAGATTTTTAACATTTTTGTTACATGTAATGATATGGTCGTGAAGTAGATGAAATTTCCGACATTCTCATATCAGTAATAAATAATAGGTGAAAAAGATGTTCAAATTTTCCGTGAAACTCACTAATTTTACAAGAGTATGATTTTTTATTTTGAAAATTATGCATAGCATCACTGTTGGATTTTTTTAAAATTTTCTTCAGTTATCGGAAAACTAACAAGCATATCGGGAAACTTCTTAAAGATTTGGAAAGCTCTTTCAATTTTCCATCTAAATCATTTGATTAATATTTAGCCAGTTATGAAGGAAAATATACGAAAAAAACAGGGTCCAAGAGTTTTCACTGCTATTCAGAACTTTAACACATTTTTCCAAAAGAGAAAGCACCTTGAAATGCTCTATCCAACGCACGTCAATTTTTGACAATATCTTAAAAAACAAGCGAGTAATCGATGTTTGAAAATTGACTATTTTCGCACGCCGAGTCGACATACGGCCCCGATTTACCCTTAAATATCCCAGCGAAAGAATTGAAGGTTTTATGTAAATTTATAGAAGTAAAATTTATTACTGATTAATCAAATGATGACCTTTTAATCGTAGTTTCTTTAGCCAAAATGCATGTATCCTTTAATGCTACTAACAAAAATGCTAGTGTTTTTTGCTGGAGTTAAAGCGTCATTGGTAATAGCAATAAATCAGTAAAGGTAGAAATTTTGGTTGCCTATCCATGGTTGCCTCACCGTTACCCATAATTATACTTGATCTATGGGTTTTCCGAGCCATTAGGCATTTTCAATTTCAAACATTTTCGAAATTCAAGACCCAATATTCATGGGACGCGCTATACACTTGCATTTCCTGTTTCGTAAACAAATTTTATTTAATAACCGTCAACAAGGTATGAAATTATCTCACGGAAAATATATAATTAATAGGAAATTATAACTACACGGTATGCCTATGATTATTAGAAATCATCAGATTGAATTTAACAATCATGAAGTTACTGTATTTATTTATTTTATTACGTTTTTCCCGTAAATTTTCCTAATTTTATTTGCATCTCAAATTATAAATAATTATTAATTTTTTAGGGATTTCATCGCAAGCTTCATTAGGTGGTACGACAGCAAGTGGTGATTATTATGTTTGTGTACCAACAGGTTATTGTAGTACAAATAGTGAACAAAAAAATCCCGGAATTGATCCTCGTATTGTAACACCATCAGTAAGTTGAAAATATTACAATTTAAATAATACTTTATTATTAACAAAAAATATAGAATAATATGTGTCCAAGTGGATTGGTAACATGTTATACACAAGGACCGGGTAGTAAATGTGGTATTAGATATGTTGAACAAACTTTAACGGAAGATGGATTAGCTGATCCAGGCGCTTATCCATGGCAGGCATATTTACAAAATTCAACACACCAATATGCTGGTAGTGGTGTATTAATTGATAATTATCATATATTAACAGCAGCGCACAAAATTGATAAGTTAATTATTTAAACAACATTAATTATAAGAATAATTTAAGCAATTTATATAATTTTAGGGAAGATCCTGAAAATATAATTGTATTCATGGGTGTTCATAATCCTGATGATTTAACAGATGTTCAAAATCGTACAGTTGAAACTGTACGTATCATTAATGGTTATGATGAAGCTACATTAATTAATGATTTGGCAATTTTACGTGTTTCACATCCATTTTCATTGAGTCAAAACAATATTAATACAGCTTGTCTACCGCCGCTTGGGGGTGAATCAACCTTCCTTGGACAAGAGTAAATACTTTTCTTATATTGGACCTAAATAATATAGTGCAATACGAGTAGAAAAAGTATAGGGTATTTCAACAGGAGGCTTACTTTTATTAGTCTTGTCATTGTTTGATGGCTCACTAGTAAAATCTATAAATGAACGTATTGAAATTGTAAAAATGAGGGAAAACTCGCGTAAAATTCCTATCAACAGCCAGCTTTTCCTGTATCATGGACAAAGATCTCGGTCTACAGGCTTACAATATCTAGCTAACACAGAAATTAAAGCCACCAGACCACGGAAAATACCGTGTCTTCGTTGATTGGATATTAGAAATGCAAGACAATCATTTTTAACGATCTGACAAATAAATTAAAATTAAAAATTATGGAAGAGTGGTGTGGTCTTGGGCTCTATTTTTTTTTCAAAAATGAAGCTGGTGCAACGGTTACAGTGAATGGAGTTCTGTGCCAGAAAACACCCTAAAGCGGATTTGAACAAGAAAAAATTCCTGGTCATTAATTCTTCGAAATAATGACTTCGATTGGCCGCCCGAATCATACGATTTAACACCCCTAGATTTTTCCCTCTGAGGTTGCCTAAAAAATAAAGTCTCCGTTAATGTTTCGGTAGTGATTGAAGGATTCAAAAATAATAACAGAACTAACTTGTAGTGATGAGCACATTTGGTCTTGGTCTTGCAATATCAAGACCAAGACTCGACTTGTAAGAACAAGACCGAGACCAAGACTTGACATGCAAGAACAAGACTAAATTACATTTTTACTTTAGTTTTTTACTAACGATTTATTTGTAGATATTTATTATTTATTGACTTATACCGGGACCCATTTTTGTAAAGTCAAACGATTAGGCTCTTTCTGCAAGACCAAGAACGTTACTGTAAATACAAGACAGAGACCAAAACCAAGACCAAGACCAAGACTATAAACGCAAGACCAAGACCAATACCAATACCGGTGGTTCGACAGCAAGACCAAGACTTTATATGTAAGACCAAGACCAAGGCTAAAATAGTCTTGGCCTTGGTTTGCTCATCACTACTAACGTGTCTAGGAAAATTTCGACAAAAGACTGACCATTTGTAAGAAAACTCAACGATATTCGAATAAAACCTCTTGTTAGAACCCGTTTTAGCACACACTAAAATTACATTTCTCTAACCCGATAAACTGGTCTTATTTATAAACAATTACGTTTATTTCAGATGTGCCGTTTCAGGTTGGGGCCAAACATCATTTGAAGTTAACGATGCACCAACAAATGTCAAACAGCAAGTATTTTTAAAGATTATAAGTACTGAAGATTGTCGTCAATCATTTAGTAGCCCAACATTATTAGGATCATATGTTGATACATATTTAGATCCTGCTGGTGAAATTTGTGCAGGTGGTGAACTTCTACGAGATGCTTGCACGGTATTTAATCTATTCTTTCACCTCCTATCTAATTTTGTGTTGTTTTTTTTTTAAATTTATTTAATAATTAGATCGAATTTCAGCAAGATGGAGGGTCGCCGTTAGTTTGTCCAAATGAAGCAAACAAATATTTAATAGCTGGTTTAGTCATATGGGGAAAGAATTGTGGCCAACCTGGTGTTTATGGTGTTTATGTTCATGTACCAGCTTATCGTTCATGGATTGATAGTACATTAGAAGTATTAAATACCGTGACTAGATAATTATTTTAATTTTATTAACGATTTTTTTTGAATAGTTAAAAAAACGATCATTAGTTCCTTGAAAATATAATCAAGTGCAATTTTGTGTTTAATGAATATATTTTAGCAGAACTAATTTGTGTGCTCATTTGCCAAACACATTTATTATATTTAATGACGATAAAAAACGACTTATATGTAATAATTATCCTACAATACTACCCTTATCTGATTGAAGTTCAATTTATTATTTTGAAGATGTGTAACCTGATTATAATATAAATTTGGAGATTAATCATTTTGTCCTATATTTTGAGCACTGACACCACCATATGCCACACAACTCATGTGTCATGTGCTTAACATGTTATTATTTTTCTTTGAAATTTCACCTATTATTACTAATCTGATAATATGTTGGACCAGGTGTATTTTGCAATTAATATCACGGAATAACATTTGGTAAACGTATATTGTAAGTTGAAATTGAGTTTTTCTTTGAACGATTTAAAAAAAATTGCACAGTAACCTTTCTAATAAATATTTAGATCCATTTAAGTGGATATTATGACCGTATCGTATAACAAAATTTGACTATTAAAACTAATAAAAGCTTATATTTAGAAGGGATTATAAATTTAGCTTTAATGTTGACTCACATTAAAGTAATCAAGTTTTAGACTGATTACGGTTTTGATTCTACCATAGGTCGATCTAAATCGTTAGGTTTTTATAGGTCCCTATTTTATTTATAACTAAAGTTAGGTCGTGAACACACTCTTAGATTTCGTGCGATTGTCGCGCTACAACGCACGTCAAGTGCTCGATAAGTTGTTGTCTCTCTGTTGAAATACTGAAGATTTGATTAGTTCTTCTTCGCTCTATATTACGCACTTTTGGGTATCTTATGGTGGTTAACTTGAAATTAACTACAATGGACCGCCTAAGTTTTAGTTGTGTCGTCACGCGATTATGCTGAAGCTACTAGTGGTTGATAATATTATCACAATATCTAAAACATTCGTTAGATAGTACCTACACTGGTCAATAACGACAGGGCTGCTTAATTTTTCAACTCAACGCTGCCTAACAAGCCTGTGCATTCGATCTGGATTGCTGCTTATGAGAAAACGCCAAGTTTGGCCGCATTGGCACTAGTTACTACCGGACTAAGTTGTCATAAAAAATGATAAAACAGAGATAGAAATAATAGCAATTTCTTTTCATGCTATAGTAACTAGCGACAATGCAACTAAAATTGGCATTTTCTCAAAAGCTTGCATCTAATGGGATGTAAAAAAAAAACGCTAAGGCCGAATAGACAGAGTTGAGCTGAAAAATCAAGCAGGCCTTGGCAGTGAAAAAACCGTCCAGCTTACTTTGATCATAGTAAGACGATGACGTCATCACCTCCTGAAAGGAGGTAAATTCCTAACTCTATTTATAACAGAAACGAAACGCTGGATTCAAATCTACTGTTGTATTCATGCTAACGAAATATGAGTACTTTACAGATATTAAAGGTACATATTAGGTACTATTGCATAATTCTAATGGTAATAGAGAATATCTTTAGAAACAGAAAATGAAAAGTCACCAAATATATGTTGTCATTATAAATCAGTATTTCTCAACTAGTATACGATCATATTTTATAAAGCATGTTGCTATAATTTTACAAAAAGAAGCTTAAATTTCTGATTAATAATTTTATCAAAAATAACACGAAATTAATGGTTATTGGTTTTCATTCTTATACAGATTATCTTTCTACCAAAAAAATAAAACACATATGTAATAAGATCAATCAAAAATAACAAAGCGATCGGAGTTTATTAAAATGTTACGCAGAGTATTACGGCCAGAATTGCTTCCTTATTACGAAATTGAGAAGCAAAACATGATCTGAAATCATATTATTCCCAATACTTTGTATAATGAAAGAATTTATACTATGTAATGAATAATGGGAGATGAAAAATAACTCACTTTGTACTTTATGTAGAATAAAACGTACTATTATCAATAATATAAAGTAAAAAAATACCCCAGGCGTGCACAAACATTTTAGCTTCGTAATATGTGAGATTGAACGAAACTAATTTCAATAACACCGTTTAGGACAGCCAGAAGCATGGAAGTACAAGAAAAAATGATAGGCTACGTTAACAGCATAAATGTCATAAAATCACTTGAACATTTACATTTCCTTTGATTTTCGAAAATGCGGTCCATAATGTAATAAGTATAATAACATTTATGTTTTATACAAGAAAATAAAGCCGACAAGCATCCACAAAATTTTACGTTTAACATGGATTTATTAAGCTATGTACAGACATTGCAAGGCGTGCGCCATAGCGCGTTTGCAGCACATGCTCGAGCCGATTCAAAGTTCACAATATGCAGCATTATACACACAAATTGAAACAATGGTCCACCCAAAACGCACTGAGGCACTTTGACCGCGCCAGTTTTACCGACAAACTTTGGCGCACGTCTCGTACTGTCTGTACATATCTTTAAATAAAACCACAAGCAATTGTCGCAATCCTGCTATAATTATTCAGGTTTTAGCACAACATACAGGGTGCAATTGAATCGCCTTTAAATACGAAGATCTCAACTACCTACATGGAATTTGAGTATAATCAACATATTTTAAAGGCTGAAAAAGAAAAAAAAATAGCTACAATTGAGAAAAATTGGTGGCAGGTGTTCGTATGTGTCTATGACACAGGGCCGGATTATACAGTAAACTGAGTAAGCGGGCGCTTGGGGCTCCAAGACGTTCAAATGAAACTTTTTTTTTCAAAATATCGTTTAGGCATTGCAAATTTTTTTTAAATTCGGTGTCCGAAAACGCTAATATTTAATCATCGATATCTCGTTTGTTTTTTGAGATATTGAAATTTGTAAATAAGCATTAGAACAACCGTTTCTCGATACATTCGCTGCTATTCTCCGTTTTGGAAAATTTTGAAGAAATTCTAAATTACTAAGGGAAATCTAGGAGTATATTTTTTTATATATTTCCACACATAACAGGCCATAACTTGGCCAATATTATTTATTTCGCAACTATTGTCAGGCAGTTTTCCGATACAATTGTTGGTTTTCCGGATGATTAAAGAAAACGTCGAAAATATTTTGTGCAATTTCAAGGATAAGGAATTATAGAATACATTGTTCGAAAGCTTATCCATGGGGAAATTCGTCTATATGCTCGATCTTTTCGAAAAAATCAGAGAAGATTTTTAACATTTCATGTGTTATTTTCACTTACTGAAAATAATTAGTTTGCAACCAAATTTTATTCAGTTTGTAGACAAGTTTATTTGCTATCCGTAAATACCATTGTAGTTGGGATATTTTTTTGAAAATTCTCGGAAAATCCATCCTGGTTTTTAGCGATTTTTCCAAAATAAATTCAAGCCTATCGA
This sequence comes from Mylabris variabilis, assembly GCA_037464815.1. Classification (NCBI taxonomy): domain Eukaryota; kingdom Metazoa; phylum Arthropoda; class Insecta; order Coleoptera; family Meloidae; genus Mylabris; species Mylabris variabilis. Next base: position 113 of record JAZBGW010002646.1, on the reverse strand, counting down.
ATTTCAACAAATAATGTTTATGTATTGTCCGCGAAAGTAAATAAAACGCCCGAAAAACCACTTAATACCAGGCCTATTTCTCTTAAATGGAAGGGGCAGTCCGTCGATCACGT
>JAZBGW010002644.1:0-11003 GCA_037464815.1 Mylabris variabilis | reverse complement strand
TTTGGTTACGGATCCGGCATTAAATGAAGCAAATCTGACTGATGATAATCAACAAAAAACGATCAGCCTCAAGTACCAGATAATCAATTCGAAAATCCAGCAAGCTCGAGGCAAAATGATGGCTCCTTCAGCTCAAAGAGCAACAGAGATACGGCAAAAGAAGAACTTTCGAAGGCTGAAATAAGAGAAAAGAAGAAGGGAAAGTGATATCGAATGTCGGGAATCATAACTTTTTCCCCAGTTATAAAAGCAATTGAAGAAAAGAAATACGAAAAAGGAGTTAAAAGTAAGAAGATTACAAAACAGAAAATCACAGCTCAAGAAAGAGCAAATAAAGCAAAGTTTGCTCCCAAAGCAAGCACAATCGCAGCCCGAGACGAAGAAAACGAGGATGAATGCACTTGCTCTGGATGTGGAAATCCATTCAATGCAATCTGGATGTAATGTGGAATGTGTAAGGAGTGGTAGCGTGAAGACTGCACAGATTATGAGGGCAGGAGTCCTTTATCTGCGATCTCGTACTCTTAGAAACTCAACTGTGTAATCTTGACTTCCTAGATAAGAGTATTTTTTTAAAACTTCTGTGTATATGTTACTGTTTTATTATAGACTCATGTAACCTTGTCTATTGATGAATGTATAAATAAAGTCTGTTAAATTTTACAGCTTTTACCTCTTTTGACATCAATAAAAGAACAAGTAAGTGCGTACTTTATCCTAAGGTTCCAGAAAAAGTGATTTGTTGCTATTTTTAAAAATTTTGGAGCCCGAATTACAATTCATTATTTAAATTCTGTCTGTCGGTCTAAGCAAATTGTAAATAGTCTGCAACGTGCATATGATCGTCCTTTCATTATTCTGATTTACATTTACAACACTACTATTATTCCTATAATAGTGCATCCTAACCAGAACAGAATGATAATGCGCATTCTAGATTTAAATGCGCTACACTCAGATATTAACATGCCAGTAATGTTCTACGACTTTAGAATCTATGCTAGGCAAACGAAGCAGGATAAACTTGAAGGAGAACGAATCAAGGGAAATAGGTGGAAGAAGAAGAAGAAAAAAACAACTTTAAAGTAAGAGAGAAAGTTAGTATTTCTTAACAGTCTACAACCCGGAAATTCTCTACTTTTAGAAATGCCAAGCCGAAACCGATCCCATGTCAAATTGCAACAAATCGTCCCCAAACCCGTCGATAAATTTACTACACAAGTTAATAAATCTTCCAAGTTTGTTCTACACGTTCCCTCCATGGAAATTAAATGAACAAATTAGAAAACGTTACACACAAAAAAAAAGAAATTATCAAATCTATTCTATTTATAGAATAGGAGAAATATTAGAAAAATGGTGGATGCGCCGGGTATTATCAAGTATTAACTAACTCACCTGAACAATAGTCGTTGAAAATAATAAACTAAAACAAGCTATCAAATTAACCATCAATAACTGTCAACATTCACCAACAAAACCCATCACCATCATCCCCCACATCATCGATATCATTGTCATCATCAACATCATCATCGGCACGGACGTCATCACGGTCATGTTCAAATTGGGCGTCACTTTCACACGTCCAAAAATTCCTTTTATCTGTAACGAAATATTAAACGATCAAATAACACAATCAAATCAACGATAATAGCAAGAAAACAACAGAAATTGGATCAATTCTTTCAATATAGCCTAAAAAACAGAACGATAAAGTAATTGAAACGATCCAATCGTGTCACGATACAAATTAAATGTCAATAAAAAATTATTGTTGGATATTTTTTCTTATGGTAAGGTGAGAAAAATCGCATGCCAACGTGTACTGTTATTATTTGAAAGCTCTCGAATCGGTAACATTTCCTAATTAAATTCCATCATAACGACCCCTCTCTTATGGGATTAGATAGTTCATTTGCATTAACAAGTTGAAGGGATGGTGGCAGTAGTAGACATAGTGGTACACTAATATTTTATTTAAGACAAGCTATGTTTAAAAAAAATAGTTCAAACTATCACGAAATTATCAAATAATAAAGAAGTTGTTTCGATTTCTTTCTTTTATAGACTGTACACAAAAAACTAGTGGATTGATTGTAGTTTTTATCGTTTGTCTTGAGAAAATAATCTGCTATCTATATGGTATAGAGAAAATTTAATTAAGCTCTTGTTTCCCGTTTATTAATATAAAAATCGGACGAGACTTGATGTTTTTGTAATCTGTTCGTGAAGTTTTATTAAAAAATAACAAAAAAATCCTAACATTCAATTATTTATAACTGTATTTATTTTTATTGTGGCTGTTACTGTTGAACGGGGTCTGAGATTTACTCGTATTATAAATTCACAATTCAATTAAATTAAATTGAATTTGATTTCAATTGATTTGGGTTCTAATCTCTAAATGTACTTAGAATCAACTAGTTGGGGAATTTATGCAATCAATATTTGAATATTTATCGATTCTTGTTTGATCTTTTTTTTGTTGTTGTAAAATATTAAATCGAGAAATAATCATTGATGTGTTATAATTGATTGGATATAAGCAATTGATATATTCTTGAAGATATATCCATATGCATTAAATGGCCCTTCAAAAGCCTTCAAACACAAGTTTATGATGCATAAACACACGTTGTCTTGTTGTCTTCGTCACCACTATCCTGTTCCACTTATACTAGACTAGGCTAAGTGGAATATGAATATTCCATTAGAGATATGACCATGCTAATGTGACCCATGAAGTTTATCCAACTAGAAAATGATCATTGCTCATCTGTTACATATATTCAAACTTTATTAAAATCACCAGCTATTCGTCTCGCACTTTTTCTTTTCATGCAAACTGTAAAGGCAGCATGATGAAAAAATCAAACAAACACCAGTATTCTGTTTCAGATTTGTTTGCTTACTGCGACGGCCCCCCGATTTTTGTCGTCAAATTTTTATTTTTTCATCGATGATGGTGGTGAGGACGTAGAGGCCCACTTGTCCTAGGTGGTGTTCGTTAGGCAGTGCACGTGCCGACCGGTGTTAACAAGGTGGGCATGTGTCATGTATTTAAGACGGGCGGGGCCGAGCTGGCTGCTGAGGCCGGGGACGGCAGCCAGATCAATAGTCCGCCGGCACTCTCTGGCATTCAGGCAACTCTAGAGCGCCCCATATATACAAACCATTCACTTATACATATCCACTATAAACCTATACATTTACAGAAACATACACAAATACATATAGAATATATTTGTTGACCTCTTGGTGTCTTGTCAAAAGGGGTGTCAAGTGTCACAAATGCCGTCACCAACACTACTACCACTTCCACCACCACCACCACCAACCGCCACCACCACGACTGTCACTGACTCGCACAAAAAACACGACTGTTTCAATATCTTCAATCAGACAACTTTACCATCGAGAAATCTTATTATTTGATTCTATATTTTTTAGCTACTAGTTGTTTAGAATGAGGTGGCGGTTATATATTTGTTTTATTTAATCTTCAACGAACGGAAACTTGCGGGGGTAAAACTAGACACGAAAATAATCTCAAGTTGTATAAACCACTTCTGAACAACAATTTACAGAAACCACAGAAAATTACATTTTTCTCAAAAGTTATACGAAACTATTACTAAACATGCAATAGTTACAACTCTTTTAAAAGTTTAATTTCATAAATAAGAACACCAACATGAAAATATATAATTTCGTTTCGAAAAAATGTTTAAACAATTTTTATTTCTCTCGAGATATAAAAGAATCCAACAATAAAAAATTATTTAACATTTTTCTCTAATTTTCCGCCTGTTTCTCCGGTAATGGTTTGCGTGAGTCACATATAAATGAAAATGATACAACAAAAATACGATATAGAGGGAAAATATAAGAGGGGATGGAAAACGTGAGAGCCGAGTATCTTTCTTTAATAAACTGATTTATTGCATTGAAAAGCTTTTAAATTACCCTAAAACATGCATTGATTATATAGAAAATTTCGATTTATTTTCCTTTTATTTATTTGTAATCTTTTCCCTTATATTTATTTCGTATTTGGGTTTTAATATCGAGATTGTTAACATAAATCTATTATCTTTTGATAAACAACACAAATTGTAGACAATACAGGATTCAAACATAAATATTATCGTGTTTGCAGATGTTGAATAGAAGTTTCAAATGCAGACATTTTCACATGTCCCTATACATAATAAATGAACACAATTCATTATACACGGACGATGCCTAATAATAGTATTGAAGGGATGATTGTAGGAACACATTTCGATTTTCAACATATTACATTCGGTCTTCAAACATATTAAATTTTGTTTCCTCATTATCGCATTTACAATTTCAACGAATTTTCGAAATGGTGTTCCACATGGGGCAAAATATACAAACAACAGAATAGAAGAAAAAAAAACGGTTTGTATAGACGAGACCTCGTCAACTCGAGTGCATAATACAATACCACCACCGAGTCGATATAGACGAGAAAGAACGATGAAACATTTACAACACTACTTCTGTATTTCATATCAGCCCTCTCTAGTCCGCCCTCCATTCACCACCCGACGTTTTATGAGCTGGAATATTAAAGAAACAAAAAAAAAAGAATTAAAAGTCAAAAGTTCAATCTGGTATTAATTTTTTTCCACTATACGTATGTGAGTGTATGGATCAATAATTTTGTACTATTTTCCATCGATAGGTAAACGAAAATTATCAATGAGATCATATTTTAGAAACGTCCAAATGAATAAAATTTGGTGGAGGCGCCGGACGAGTTCCGTAAATCTATATTTATTGATACAATTTTTTATTGTTATCATCGTTCTTTTTTCAAAAAATAATAAAATTTCCAACGACAAGAATAGCAACAAAAAGAGATGTAGGAGCAATAAAATTGCTTTATATTTGAATTTTTTAAGGACAAGACCTAAATATAAAAAACACAAGAAATAACGCACCTTATCCATAAACAAAGAAAGTCTTGAAAAAAAGGTCTAGTGAATAATTTATCAAACTGTTTCGTCCAGTATTGTTGCGAATTAATAATTTGATAATTAGAAGAGCCGTTGAATGAGGCTTTTTTACAAAGATCCACTTATGATGGTGATATAAAAACAAAACAATAAAAATTGATCCTTTTCTCTCCAAACTCATAAGTATAATATCCAGCAGGGTGTAAACTAGAACCGTAACGGAATCCTCCAGATATATATCTATATATACACATACTATGTGTCTATAGATATACGTGATAATATTTGTATATGTATGTGTGTGTGTGTTGCGTCTGTGTAGAGTAACCGGGATAAATCTGGACCATTAACTGCTCCCGTGCGCGCCGACGATGACGTCGAAGTTGCCATAGATACGCGCCACCCGCATGACGTCAGATATTCCAACGACGCTGGGCGTAGAGCGAAATAGATTAACGAGAGGGGGCAGCTAACATCGGAGAGAAGAGGCAAAAGAAAAGGAGGATAAGAAAGGAAAAAAATAGGGGCCCAGTTTTGACACCCCCCCCCCCCTAAAACTTTCTAAGCGGAAAATTTGAAATATATTCCAATTCCTTGTTGGAGAATATCTCATTTTCATATGAAAATAGTCTCAATTGCACCAATTTAGCTGCCGTATCTGTTGTTATCTTGGAAAGATAACAGCGTGCCTCTCGTCTTCCTGAAAAGACGCGTTGATGAACGTAATATTTCTGTATCTTAAAATTTCCAAGAATATCCGCAGTGAAAACGTTTTTATTACAAAATGAAACAAGTACAGCACCTGTAGAATAGAATCTTGGGAAACCAATGAAAATCAACAACAAATGGTGGATGATGCAAATGAAATAAATTTGGAGTACAATACAGCAACAATTAAGGCAAATTAGAAGGAGATGGAGATTTGCGTTGGGTGTCGGCAAATGAATATCGGATATAGAATAGGGCGCTAACCGATCAAACTAATGTTGCCCTAGAATTGTACCAACAATAACAACAAGAATAACGGCGAGGGAAGTGAGAGAATCAAGTGCCTCACAGTTCGTATACACGGCCTATTTCTCTACTTTCCCTTCATATAATTATAGATTTTAATCTGATAAGTACACCTCAAGCACCCTCTATCAATATTATTCCTGAGGACTATTTTCGAATAATTAAACGACGAGATTGATCGTCATCTTATAAGCAATTAAGTTTTATTTCCGCGCCGGCCCATCCCCTGTGTCTCTTCTGGTTTACCGATCAGAAAATTATCCGGAAATTGATTCCTCTGCTTTCCGATCGTTTAACAAACTAGAACTAGTGTTTTTCTGTCGTTTATCAAATTGTTTTTATTTTTGTTTGTACGCTATAATTTTATCTGTTTACAATTTCGTTTCGCTTATCATCTTTATCATTTAAAATTTTCTAATTTGACAATTTTCCAGATTGCAGGTGGCTTGTTGGTGACAGTTTATATGAGAATATATTTCCCAAGTGTTGGCATTTTTCCAATCCAACAACAACAAAAATGCACCATTGCAGTAGGGATTTCATTCTAGCAACAAGACGGAAAAAGAGAATACGAGAAAAAAAAAGACACTACCAATCATTTGGGATTTAAAGAATTTTGTTAAATTGACGGAATTTCAAAAAACGCGCCTTTGAACAGAGAGAATTAGATCTTAATGCTCTCTGCCTCTAAATACCACAGAAATAACAAAAAATCACAAGACGACTGCTTAAACATAAAAAAATTGAAGAATAAAACGAGCAGCTTAACAATTTTTCCAAAAAACTGAAACCAAAACAGGATTACTATATGTTAATTAAAATAATTAATAAATATTTAATTTAACAATTCTACAATGTTTATTAATTCAATTATACTACCGCACCTTCGACTACAGATAGCGCTTCTAACAATTAGGCAATCAGTGACTCTAAATCAGTCGACGGAAATATTTGAACTTTTAATTTGACTATACATACTGTCGTGTGGTAAATAATGGAATATATCCTGTAAATCTGCCATTAAAAATACATCAATTTCAATTCAACATTTAATAGTTTATATGAAAATATTGAATAATTTCGTTGTAATTGTTTTAGAATTACTGGAATATTGATGTTTTTCAATCTAGTAACTTGGCGGGTGTTTTAGTTGTCAATAAAAAGAACATAACCTCAACACTCATATTCTCTTTGAAAAAAATCGAAAAATAATTTTCAATTAAATTATGAATAAAAGATCGAGTCATAATCCAGCTTTTATTGAATCAACATGCGAGAAATATTTGAATCGATTAATATCTAAAGAGAAGCAAAATAGTAAAACGAAACATGGTTCAACATCGCAACAACCACCCCAACGCAAATCTACAACAAAATCGTCAAGTCCTTTAATGAATCAACATTCACCACCAGTTAAAGATAAACAAGAACGTAATAAAGGATCCAGTTGTAAAAGTTTAAGTGATGAATTTGAAAAATTCTCAACGAAACCAACAAAACATGAACACCAAACATGGAAACAAATATTATTAGGTAATAAAATTAATTACATCGATCCATTAAGAACATTGAATAGTTTACTAAGAGAATTGAAATTTAAATTAGACACTACACATTCAGGTAAATTTTAAAATGAATCTCGCAAATGGATTACTTGTTTTCAATTTTGCTTGTTTCAGGTGATGCTGAAATACATGAGATGATCACTGATATACAGCATGTATTAAAACGAATTCCATCCGATATTACTACCGTAATGAATCTTCAAACAAATAATGAAACACCGGTAAGTTTATCAATCGATTCCAATGTATGGAATTAAATCGATTTTTTAGAGGCGAATGTTGAATAAAATGTCAGAGAAAAGTTGCCAAACGGCATCGAATTTAACACAAGACGATACAGACAAATTGAGGCGAATTATGGAGGAGAATACATTGAAATTAGAGTCGAGTTGTCGACAATTAGAATCACTTTGTACAAATCTACAGAGTGAAAATGTACAAATTGAGAAACAGCTGAAAAATGAACGTGACAACGTTAAATCATTGGAGAAGAAAATCAAAATACTCGAAAAGGAACTTGTAAGTTTCTCTCTAATTTTGTAATTTGGATTTTATTAATTCTCCTAACTTATAGATATATATTAGCCATAGTAAAATTAGGGAACTTGAAGATGAAAACGAACAATTACGTAATGAAATATTGCAATTATCATCGAAGAATCGTACGGATAAAACGAATAATTCGAATTTAAAACAGATAATTAACGATTTAGAAAAACAGAAATCTTTAAACGACCAACAACGCTCAGAATTGAATTATGATTTAACTCTAGCAAATATGGAGAAAGAGAAGTATTTAGCAATGTTAACAATACGTGATCGTGAAATTAAAGAATTACGTGAAGAATTGTTGAAATTTCATGATCATTTTAGTCGAAATTTCACAAATATGAACAAAGAATTCGTATGTCTAGTGCCAGGCTTTAAAAGTATTTATAATTCTTTTTTCTTCCCCTCTATGATTGAAAATAAATATTTATTTTGTAGATGTTTCACAGAGTAAAGACAGTTTAGGTGTTGGAGATTCAATTTCATCGATAACTACTGACTATTCTGTAAATAAAGATGTTGGGAAAAAATCGGAAATGGAAGGAAAATAGTATTGTTGACAAAATTTATGTGTTAAATAAATGTTGTAATTAATTATTATATAATAATTCAATGGTTATTCTAAATATTCGATTAAATTGTGCGTGTGTTTAGGTAAGGTAGAAAATGGTGAATTCAAGATTTACAAATATAAGGTCATAGTTGAAACTTGAACAAGTCACGGCAAGTAGGTATTTATATCTTGTTTTATGCACAAAAACCGATATGTAGTTTTCTAAAGCGAGGACAATGCAGTCTCTAAAACAGAATTCAGTACATGCAAACACAAAATTCATATACATGTTAAAATATTAAGAAAACGGTTTATTAACCAACAAGAATACGACTGTGATTATGAATTATAAACGATATTCGTCCGACTATTGCCCCATAGACATGGCAAATTCGTTTAAATATCGAGTTCGGTTTTAAGAATTACAGGCGAAAAATTGCAGGCGTTCTCTTTCGAAAAAAAATTAATAATCCAGAACAATTTGTAAGTTTTATTCATTGTTCCGATAGTAGTTCCTCTATTAGGTCAAGGACGGACTATTTGAACGTTAACGGAAATTATTTTTGTGTTTTTTTTGCCGCTTTATTAAATATTCTATTGTTGGTTGTGTTTAATTAAAATTCATATTTAGATATGGTTCCTTCTAGTTAATTAACGTGTCAGTTGTTTTTGTCTAATTTGAAGCCATTATCATATTATATCCGATGAATAATTATATGTGTTATCATTTAATGGATTAATTTTTTCCTCCCTTTCTCTCTCTTTCTCTTTCTTTCAACATCGTTTTTATTGGAATATTTAAAATCTACAAATGATGGAAGACAACTAGTTATTAATTCATTATTTACAAGTGCCTATTGATTTTTATTTAAAATACTTGAAAAGCTATAGCTTTGTTAGGAACTGTCGCTATCACGGATAAAAGAGAATTATAGATGGGGGGATCAAGACAAAGAAAGACTTTTGTATGAATTGGAGTTTTTGCGGTCCTTCGTATCATCTAAATCTTTTATAATCTATTGTAATCAACATTAATTCTTAATTAACGCTTCAATATCGAATCTCTTTAAATATTTATATGATTTTCGTTTTAAATTATACTCGAAGTATTGTTGGGAATTATTGTTTGTTCCGTGAAAAATACTTATTAATTTGCCCCAAAATTCAGTCTCTTTCCACTACTGTTCGTGCTCCCCTTTTCACCTTCAACTGATTTACCTTTCTGCTTGCCGTCTCTTAATCGAATGGAAGTTGTGTATTTATACAGTGGGCCCCCATGAAATCCTTCTCTTGAAATGATCCAGATATGGTAATTGTTTCAACATTAATTACATCTCATGGAACACCAACTATATAGAATAGAAAACAAGATTTTCCGATAAAAATTAAATCACACACACGCACCGCAATTTGTTTGTTTATCCTTGTTTTTTTTTTGTTGTAATATTGTTGTTATTTAAACAAAAAAATTTCAAAACCGAAAAAACGAAAAACCGAACCGCACCACAGTCCTGTTTATGTTTCACACTTGGTTATCTGTATGTGTGTGTGTTTGTGGGTGTGCGTGTGTGTGTGTGGTGGTGACGCCCCAAGTGAACACACGGGACAAACACAGGACAGGTACCACACACGGGCTGTGGCTCAGCACTGCGCGCTACTCCTCCACTCCACTGCAATCAATAGCCGGGCCGGGACACACTACTGAGTTTGGTCCGTTTGATCGCTGCTGATGATCATGATCGTGGCGGCAGTGGTGGTGGTAACGGTGGCAGCAGTAACGCTGGTGGTGGCTTTAATACACCCTTTTGAAGTTATCTAAACATTTTCCAAAGATGACGCCACCACATAATGTTCCAGTGGTAATCTGGGCGACTACCTAGAAAATAGAGACCACTCACGGGGATTTTGGTGGATGCGCCGGGAACGTACTGCAACTACCCTTGGCATATTCTAATTCAAATTATCACAATTGTGAACCTTCAGGAATATCTTTTTATTCTTACTATCCGATCATTATAAGAAGTAATTTAAATTTTCCTATAAGTAAATGCTAATTGTAGTCGAAGTTCGGAGGTAGACAACCAACAATACAAACTAAAAAGAAAAAAATTGTAACTTCAACACAATCATTCATTATTTACAAATTCAACAGTTATTGAGTAATTTTCATGTTGTTATCAGCTCGAAAGTAAATAAAAAATAAATGTAATATTTTTGATTTTAAAATTTTAATAATGATTTGTGCGCTACATTTAGAAATGATATCTTATTGCGACATCTACAGTTGATTATTGGAGTTGTCTCTTGTTGACGCCGCCATATTTGTATATG
>JAZBGW010002641.1:0-11010 GCA_037464815.1 Mylabris variabilis | reverse complement strand
AAAATATTGAAAATCGATAATATTGTCCAAGTTTTAGCCAGTTATTTAATTAACTGTTTTCTCACGCTGAATCGACCTGCGGCTCCGGATTCCCCTTAATGTATTTTACAACTGTATTACTAGTTGAGTTGTAAAATCAAGCAACCTTTGAATCTTACAATATGTAATTATCAAGGCCTGCTTGATTTTTCAGCTTAACTCGCTCTAACAGGCCTGTGCATTTTTTAAAAATTCCATAAGAAGCAAACTTTTAAGAAAATTCCAATTTTGAACATATTGGCGCTAGTTACCACCGTATGAAAAGAAATAGCATCTATTTCTGTCTCTGTTTCTACTGTCATCAGTTATAACTGATGACAGTTGAACGACGCAATGTGAGTAAAACAAAGATAGACATACAAGCTATCACTTACAGTATGGTGGTAACTAGCGCCAATGTGGCAAAAATTTGCGTTTTCTTATAAACAGCAATTCAGATAAAATGCACAGGCCTGTTAGACAGCGTTGAGCTAGAAAATTAAGCAGGCCTTGTTAATTATAATTATCATTATAATTTTTTTAGAATGGTACGTATACAGAATAAATTGGAGAAGGCAGCAACATGTTTAGAATATTTCTCAACAAAAGAATGGCATTTCGATGATACAAATGTACGAATTTTATATAAATTATTACAAGAATCAGATCGTAATGAATTTTGTTTTGATGTTGAACGTATCAATTGGGAGAAATATATTGAAGATTATATCTTAGGTATACGTCAATATATATTTAAAGAGAATTTTAAAACAATACCAAAAGCAAGAAAACAAATAACAAAATTCTATTTATTACATAAATGTATACAATTAATTAGTATTATTGGTATGTGGTATTTTCTAACATTAAGATATAAACAATTAAGACAATTTTGGTTGTATGGTTTACGTTTATTAATACAATTCGCTAAAATGCTGCCATTTATATGAATTAAAACAATAATAATAAGAAGAAGAAAAAGTAGACTAAGAAGAAAATTTAAACATTTCCTTAATAGATTTGTTACAATAATTAATTAATTAATTAATTCGTACATATACAGTGTAGATAATTGTTGTGAAGTATTTCGAACAAATAATGCTTTATCATTCAAATTTAATTTTTAAAATTAATTTAATTTATAAAACTGCAATGATAGAGACACAATAAAATATTGGAATTGCGCTAATTCCATTAGTTTATCTTGAAATAGTAGGATTGTGTGGTGGGGATGTGAGTTAATAGCGCCATCTAGTGTCTTCTTCATTTATTATAATAATTGATGGTGATTTATTTTTTTGCTGTAATGAACAAATTACCAAAATACTAGTCTGCCATTTTTTGATTATTATCATTATTATTATTGTTGTAAATTATTTAATTTAATTTAATTTAATTAATTTGTTTAAGTGAAAGGGTTGATGATTTTTGTGTGTTAATTGGGGTTGTTTTAAGTGTCTCTCTTGTCGTCGAGATTATTTTTATTTTTTTTTTGTTTTATCTATATAGTGGTTTATATTATTACAGTTAACTGTAATGGTGAAGAAAAGTTTCCAAAATTTTTGCTTATTATTATTATTATTAGACTTTTGTTACATATAAATATTGAAATATAATTGAAACAACCGATTTTCTATTGTTTTATTATCAATTTATCTTGTTAATTATCTAAAATTTTAGGTTGGTTAACTTATTTGATAATAGATGGCGTTTAATTATAGATGGATCAATTTAAGTTTAATCAAAATTATAGACGCGCAGTAGATGTGTACAATAGAGTGTATTCTCTCTCTCTCTCACTCTTGATCGGTTAAATGGGTTACTCCCATTTGTTTCGGTACAGTGGCGTTCATTGATTGAGAATAAAGGTGAGTTAAAATTTGAAAATGGCAAACAGGGGCGGTTCATTTATAAAGACTGTAGAACGACCCCCTTTGTGTTCACTAAATATTACAGTGACTTTTTTCTTCTGTCTTGCTATCTTTCATGTATTTTTTTCTTCGTTGTCTTTCTTTCTCTCCTGTTTTCCTCTTTCTTTCTTTCTCTCCCGTTTTTTTCTTTGTTTCTTTTTTCTCCTGTTTTTCTATTTGTCTCTTTTTCTTTTGTCTTTCTGTCTTTCTTTTCTCTCTTTTGTTTTTCTTACTTTCTTTCTGTCTTTTTTTCTTAATTCCTTATTTTTTCTCGCTTTTTCTTTTTCTCTCTTGTCTTTATTTCTTTTGTTTTCCTTCCCCTTTTCTGTATTTCTTTGTTTCTGTCTCTTCTATGAATCTTTTTCTTGTTTTCTCTCTCTTATATTTTCTTTTTTCATTCCTGTTTTTATTCTTCTCTTGTCACAGTTTCTTTATTTGTTTCTATCTCTCTTCCCTTTTATCTGTTCGTTTTCTGTTTCATTTTTCTCTTGTTATTCCGACTTTCTTTTTTCTTTCTTTCTCTATTTCTCTTTATCCTCTTTCTTTCTTTTTTCCTTAGTGCCTTTTTTCGCTTTTTATTCTTTTTCTCTCTTGTCTTTCTTCATTTTTTATCTGTCTTACTTTTTTCTTCATTCGCTTTTTCTGTATCTCTTTCTTTCTCTTCTGTCTTGACTTTTTTTTTCTATTTTTTATCTCGTCTTTTTCTTTACATCTATCTCGCTTACCTTCTCTTGTATCACCCTCTTTGTCTTCTTTTCCACTTTTGTCATTCCTTGTCGTTCTCTCTCTTTCTATATTCTCTTTCTCTGTCCTTTCTTTCTTTTTCGCACACGGTCTGTCTTTCTTTCTCCATCTTTTTCCTGTAGTCCTTTCTTACAATTTCTTCCTGCCTTTCTTTCTACCTTGTCACGATTTTTTACTTTCTATTCTTCTTCCTTAGATGCTTTTCGCCTAGTTTCCTTTTTTGTTTCTTTATTATCCTTTTCTCTTTTTATTTCCCACCTCTCACGCTCGCGCTCTCTCTCTTTACTGTATTTTTTCTTTCCTTCTTTCTCCTCTTATTTCCTTCGTCTCTTGTCATCCTTTCTTTTTTATTTTATTTCTCTCCTCTATTTCCCTCTCTTTTCATTCACTGCCGTCCTTCTCCATCCCCACTGTATTTCTTTCTCTCTTGTCAGTTTTTCGTTTTCTTTCTTTCTCTCCGGTCTTGTGTCTTTCTTCCTCTTTCTCCTGTACTTCATTTTTTTTTCTTGACGAATTCATCTACATATATTTGCTTGATAGAAATACGCCCACTAATTTAAGCCACGAACCGCCACTGATAGCAAATCAAATTACCAATATAGTGACGTCATAACTCTCGCTCAACTATTGAGGAGTTATCAGGAAAAAAGCAGATTCAAACTTATTTTCCGACTCAAATTTAGTAACAGTCCTATTACTTTATATTGTTAGAAGAGCTCTCGACAGATGTCGCTCGTTCAAACACGTCCAACTTTTGTCAAAATTGATAATTAAAAATCTCTCACATCACCTTCACCAGCTTAGGTTACGAACCGCCACTGTTACTATCAATTAATTTGTGCTATAATAAAAATCAATAGACTTAACAGTACCCTATAGTTGGATTAAACATCAACAGATAGCGCCATAAGTGAGTTTGCTAACAAACTTATCGAATATTTTAATATTTGGTCGCTAGGTGACGCCAACTTAAATTAAACAAGTTAGCGTATTATTGGTTGCATAAATGTGCATTCTCCAAATAAATTCATATTTTTATAATAAATTTTATTTAATGGAATGTTAAATACTCCAATACAGATAAAATTCAACATTAATTTTTAAAAAAAGACCCGATCATTGCCGAAATTTCGTTTAAAATACAATAACCACAATATAATATAGAATTAAAATTATAACAATAACACAAACTATATAGAAGTGTTTAAGTGAAAAATAACATAGAGATTTACAGGCTATTTGTATAATCGAAATACTCCCAGTGTTGTTAGTATTTCGACCACCAGATGGCAACACTATCGAAACACTCGCTGGAATACAAGTTCAGACATGAACCATCACTAAGTACGTCTATTGGCTAATAGAGGGCAATATATTCTGTCACTCAAAAAAAATCTAGAAACCAAAAAATCACATAAATTAAAGCCGAGAGTAGAACCATCAGTTTAAAATAGAACAATTCGTCTATTTTAAAAAAAGCACGGAGTTATAATTACGACTTTTAATAAATAATAGCATCTATAACACATTAGTGTGTTATTAGATACTTTATTGGTTTAAAATCGATACTGTTAGGGTGTTGAATAAAATTACTTATAACTCACTTAACTTTATAGTCCTGGTGTTTGTGGAAGTTCTTCGATAATTATAAGAAGCGTCCATAGTACTCATTGATGGTTTATGTTTCGATAATGACAAATAGATGGCAGTATCACCCGAGCAACTATTTCGATTAAAAATCTCTATGTTATTATTCATTTAACCGATAGAAGTTAATCTAAAAATAATAATTAACTAGAATTATTATATTTAGTTAACAGGCCCTTAATCTCTTCGGTTAATTTTCGATTATAATCATCATTAACATCATTATCGATCTGTTCAGCATCTAATAACCATTTAATACCATCATCAATTCGCCCCATTTGTAATAAACATTTACCAATACACAATTTATTCTGTTTCCATTGACGATCCTTTGATAGATCTTCAGCTTTTAAGAAATGTTCTAAAGCATCCTCGTAGGTACAATCGGGCGGTTGGGCATACAACATACTGACAAACTTCTTTTCGTACCATTTCAAACCGGCTATTTCGTAACTGAAACGACCCAGCATATGGTGCAAGGAGGCATCGTTCGGATCTAAGGCTATTGCAATATCCAGATGCTGTTTAAAAGCATGACCATCGAGGATCTTCTCTTTAATCGGCTGGAAATCGCTACGTGAACCGATCAATATTGCCAACCATTTGTGGACTTCAACCAGTTTCGGTGGCAAATCGACAGCTGTTTGACATGCTTCTATGCCAGCATTCAGGTATTTTTTTTGTAAATCTTTATTGTCAGTCTTTTCGTAGAGTTTATAGTTGGCTTTACCGATACGCCACAATAATTGCGGATTATACGGCATCTCTTTACGCAAATCTTGCAATCTTTTGATTAAATCCTCCAAAATCTCAACCGAAACACCCTCTAAACCATCATCGATCGATTTGAGGACCTCATCAAAATCACCACCACCAACAATTTCCTCATTATCGCTAATATCGTAGAATTCTAAATCATCACTATCGATATCGGTCGCCGATACATAATCATCAGTAATTGTATTTGTCGACGATAATCGTGTTCTATTACCATTGATAATACGTAGTTTTTTCGATTTATTAACCTTGTCTTTTTTGTGCCGTTGTTGGGCTAATAATTGATCGAATTCCTTGCGTAATACGGACAATTCACTGTCTAAACGGGCCAGATCTTGGGCCATCCGATGTCGGCGACGTTCATGACGATAGTGTTCGACTAGATAAACAGTGGCAGCACAGACAAGACCCAAGACACCAGCACCAAGAAGGGCATTGAAATTGGATGGTAACGGCATTTTTTCTAGGGTTCAAATACAAAAAAATTTTGAGGTTATGTTATACTGATTTCAATTAATACCAAATACATAACGACTAGAATTTAACCATAATTAATACCTAGAATTATAATACGAATTATTTGTTTATAATTGGAATAATTTAATTAATTAATTACAGAATTAAATTAGCATAATCACCTTTGATGTTTGATTTTTTTAGTTTGATGACAAATAACTCGGCGACATCTTGTGGCGAACTCCGTAATCATACCGCTAATTTTTACTAAATTTCATTATAATTAATAAAATAAAACCTAAATTATCACAAATAACAATTAGTGATTGTATTTACAATTTTTTTAATTACAAACAATATTTTTGTGCGGTCGATCGGTGAAATATTTGCAATTCGTTAAATTTTACCGCCTAATTTTCAAATATTGCACAGTCATACCAACACTGTTCTTGTAGACATGGCGGCATCTTGTGTTGAATTTGTGAACAATTCAATTTAAGATTTTACAATTATTCAAAAATTGCTCCAAACAGATCAAATATTAGTCAATAAAATTTATTCAGTTCTAATTGATAGAATTTGATGAAATTTGGTATACAGACATCATGTCCCCTGAATCTTCTCTAGAAAATATTTTTGTTGCTCTAGCAACCCCCGTTATATAGGGTAGTGCACCCTACTCTCTTATTTTAAATAGAATAGTATATTTTTTATTGCATTTTTGAATTCTTTGATGAATTCTAAGGGGACTTTGATAATACGATCTAGGGTCTAGCGCTGAAGGTTTTTCAGATATTTCAGTTTTTAATACAATTTTAAAATTTGCAGTGTTTGATTGAAAAATTCATATTTTTGAAACTATAACGTTTGAAATGTAGAAATTTATAATTTTTATAATAGAGGTAATGTACTTTTTATCAGTTTAAACAAAATTACATTAGCTTTCAACGTTTGGCTGAAATTAATTTTTCTTTCAGGCCATTTTCAAGGTGGGATATCTTGCTTATTTTAAATGGAACACCATATTTTTCCTTATATGGTTGGATAGAGAAAAAAAATCTGCATCAAACTGTATTAGCATTCCCTATACCTATCTTTCATAATTTTTCAGTTATTTAAAATTTTCAATTTCATCTAATCACCTCTTTTGAAAGAGAATTTAGTACATCTAGGCGCCTATGCCATTATAATGAAATGCATAGAAGGCTTAGCAAAATAACAAATTATCACAATTGAGGTTAATATCGATTATTTTAAATATTTTTTTTACAATTTTAGAACATCCCACATGCACAAAAAGCAAATGCAATTAATATTCATTTAATTAATTACCAATTTCTTCCATTTTTCTCCATTGAAATAGTCTAAAATTAATTAATTATTTTCACGTTAATTGTGACAATTGAATTGAAAGTTGTTTTCCTAAGCCTTCTATGTTTTATATTTTCTTTCAGGGGAGAAATTTAGATGAAATTGAAAATTCTGAATAACTGAAAAATTATCAAAGATAGGTATAGGGAGTGCTAATACAGTTCGATGCAGATTTTTTTTATCGATCTAGTCGTATAAAGAAAAATATAGTGTTCCATTAAAGTTAAGCAAGATTTTATAATTTGTAAATTGCCTGAAAGAAAAATTAATTTCAGCCAAACCTTGAAAGATAATTAAATTTGATCTAAATTTATAAAAATTACATTATTTCTACTACTTAAATTCCAAATTTCTACATTTCAAATGTTATAGTTTCCAAAATATGAATTTTTCAATCAAACACTGCAAATTTTAAAATTGCACCAAAAGCTGAAATATCTGAAAAACTTTCAGCGCTAGACCCTAGATTGTATTATCAAAATCCCCTTCGAATTAATCAAAGAATTCAAAAATGCAATAAAAAATGTACCATTCTATTTAAAATAAGAGAGTAGGGTGCACTACCCCATATAACGGGGGTTGCTAGAACAACGAAACTATTTTCTAGAGAAGGTTCAGGGGACATGATGTCTGTATACCAAATTTCAGGAACTTCCATCAATATACATTCCATGGCAGGTCCTCTTGAATCACCCTGTATACATACAGTCAAATTTTCAAGTTGTGCATTTTTCCGAAAAAGAAAGCTAGAAGCCGGACACTGAATTTTTCAGGGAATTTACTGACTCCTGAACAAATAATTAAAACAAAATGTACGACTCTACATTAAAAGATTGAATTTCTTAGGGGATTTACCGGCTTCTGAACAAATATCTGAAACAAAATGGCCGACTATGCACTGGTCGCAGTAGCTGTACACTTGCCTATGTAAAATTTAGATAAAAAAGATCTTTTTTATGTTTCCTTGGCAGGCGAATTAAGTACTGAAATTAGAGCTTTTTGCAAAAAGTAGTACGGATATACTGAATTCGGTATAATTGTACCGAAACGGCAACATTGGGTGTGGCAACGCGTCACCATGCGCAAGCGCACTGGGCACGGATACCTATATAATATACACGACACGTATACAGTGTTGGCAGTGTTGTTTATTACGTGCATATAACCTGTGTTTTATCTAAAAAGGATAATTTTTAACAATAAAATATGTCTGACGATGATTTTGGATTTGAGGATCCTCCGGAGGAGCTTCCGGAGGAGCCTCCTGAAAAGAAAGCGCACTATGATGAGTATGATAACATTCCATCAAGTTATCAGTAAGTTGATTATACTTTTTATAATTAAAGTTTTTATTTATCTGTTTATTATTTTTAAAAGAGTTGTCGCTATTTTAAATAAATTTTTGAATTTTTAATTTTTATATTTTGTATTTAATGAAAATGAGTAATTATATAATAAACAGTCATTATGCCATATCTAATTCCTGTCGTAATCTGTTCTTCTATGTATATTAATTTCTACAAAATAATTTCGATGTTCCACATCTGCCAGGCGTCCCGTGACGGGTCACAATTTTTATATGACGGATCTGGTACACTAAAATTCTACTGAGGAGCTTCTATGGACTATGTATTCTTTGGTACCACGAAAATTTTAGTACCTACCCTGATTATCGGAGGGCGACACTTGTTCAATGTCGGTATTCAAGGTAACTACCAATAGAACTCACCTAGTTGTCGGCGACAGTGTTGCCAGAGCATCTTAAAATTCCATAATAGATTTCTTTATCAGTATTTTGTAGTGAAAAAGTTGTTTTCCTTGTGCCACATATTTCGTTTTTATTATAAACATAAATTTCAGAAGTTTTTGAAAACTTGATTATTTTTAATTACATTTAAGTTGTTTCTGAGCCTCACAAAAAAATAAATTTACAATTTCTACATATACCTGAATTAGTTTTGCATTATTGAGGTTATATAATTTGTAAAATTGTTTACAATAGAAGTTTTATTTTTATTTAATTTTAATAAATTTTCGCAAAAATTATTCAATTTTAAGGACACGTTTATTTGCTCAAATTATAATTTAATTTCTTATTGTATGTTGTATATTGTAAAAAATATTTGTTAATTCAAATTTGCATATAAAAAGACATCAGTTGCGTACAAGAAAAACTAAGTTTTCACAGAAAATATGAGTGACAAAGAAATCTATTACGAAATTTTAAGACGCTCTGGCAACACTGTCGCCGAGAGCTAGTTCAGTTCCATCGGTAATCACCTTAAATACCGACATTGAACGAGTGTCGCCCTCCGATTTTCAGGTTAGGTACTAAGATTTTCGTGGTACACTAAAATTGGACTTTTGACCTTCTATGGTCTATGTATTCTTTGGTACCGGTAACCTTAACTCAACCATCTTATTATAATTTAGTTTTTCTAATTATTTTTTAAATTTATTTCAATTTATTGCACCAATTGTTTTAATACTTTTAATACAATTATTCTAGACTGTAGGCTCTAGACCGACTGCGACATGTTCTATGGGATATCCTGTATATATTTAGTGACAGTAATTCAACTCGACATATAGCGACATCTTGTGACGAATTCGTAAACAATTTTTTAAATTTATTGCTTCTTTTTAATACAAATAAAATTAAGTCGTAATCAATCAATAATGTTTATTTACAATATTTCAAGTTGAAAACTACATTTTTTTATGTGAGAATATTGGTTCAAAATGGTGATTCATTTATTTTTACCGCCTAAAATGGAAATATGACTTACATAAAAAAAATTTTATTATTATTATTTTTCACAGCAAGGTCTGCTTGATTTTCCAAATCAAAGTGCCTATTTGATTTGAATTGCTGTTTTTGAAAAAATACAAATTTTTGCCGCATTGGCGCTAGTTACTAACGCATGAAAAGAAATAGTTAGTATTTCCATCTCTATCCTCCTCATGAGTAAAATAAAGATAGAAATATCAGCTATTTCTTTGCATGTTGTAGCAACTAGTGCCAATGCGGTCAAAATTGGCATTCTTAAGGGGTAACTGGAGTCCGGCCTCTATGCAATTACCGAAAAAGTGCCAATTTTTAATCATCGATTTCTCGCTTGTTTTCTGAGATATTTAAACAGTATAACCAGCGTTGAGTTGGGCGTTTCACGATGCATCCTAAGGAGTTTTCCATTTTGGAAAATTTTCACTAAATTTCAAAGTGCAGCGGAAAATGTCCAAGCATGTATTAAAATCACGCAGTTTCTAGAATTTTGAAGATAAAAAATCGTACAGCAGCTTGTTTGAAAGCTTATACAAGGGCGGGGGCAGATGAACTCCAAAAAATCCAATTTTGAAAAACCGAAAAAGTTAGAAGATTATCAATTTTCCAAAATTGAATTTTTCGGAAACCATCTGCCCTACACCCTCAAATAAACTTTCAAACAAGCTGCTGTACGATTTTTTATTTTTAAAATTGTAGAAACTGCGTGATTTTGAAAAATTAACATGCTTCGACATTTCCCTCTGTACTTTAGAATTTGGCGAAAATTTTCCAAAATGGAAAGCTCCTTCGGATGCACCCTAAAACGCCCAATTCAACGCTGGTTACGGAGTTCGAATACCCCAAAAAACAAATAAGAAATCGATGATTAAAGAAAAAATGAAAAATTGGCACTTTTTCGCATATTGAATAAAGGCCGGACTCCAGCATCCCCTTAAAGGATCTTAAAGATGAAAAATCAAGCCGGCCTTGGTTCACATTAATACCAACCTTTTTTAGTGGCAGCTTTCGGTGCTTCTTTACCGCTACTAGTATCAGTTTTTTTATCACTTTTTGTTGAAGTTGCTGCAGTTTTCTTTTGCTGTAATGAAAACAAAGCGAAAATTATTTAAATTATTTTTTTTTACTATTAATAACTCACATCGGTATTTTGTCCACTAGTACCGCTACTGGTTGAAGATTTACCACTTTTTTTACCTTTAACCATAATTTTTTTTTAGAAAATTACGATTTCTCTACAATAATTTGTATGATAAGAATGATAAAAATGACGATGATGTTATTTTTCGGTTGCTATTTGGC
>JAZBGW010002636.1:0-11032 GCA_037464815.1 Mylabris variabilis | reverse complement strand
GTTTGTACATGCCTTTATCTGTTTTGTTGACTTCTGAAATTTCGAGTTTAACAGCGAATTCACCCTAAAATCACAATAATTAGACTTTTGTAATTGCAATTTTGTTGTTAATTAATTACGTCTTTGACTTGTTCAACGTAGACTTTGTGGCGGTCATCTTGTTTGACTGCGTTTGATTCTTTGAACCATGTGCAATCTGGAGCAAATTTACTGAGAACTTTGCATTCAACAACAACAGTTCGTTTTTTGACAATTTTAATAACTTTCGGTTTTTCTTTGATAACAGGGATGATTTCGATGTTCAAAGTGAGGTTCGCGTTAAGTTCGCCGAGTGTATTTTTAATATTACATTTATATAATCCAGAATCTTCAGTTCCTGGATCTTTCAATTCTAATTTAATGTAGTAAACATCCTCTTCGATTTTTTCGTAGCTAATTTTAATTTTAGTCGATTCAGTCACAACCTTGCCTTCTCTATACCAAACAATATCCGGTTTTGGATTTGCACGTACTTTACATTCCATGATGACAAGTTTTCCACCTTGGTGTGATGTAATTCTGGGTTTTTCGACAAACGTCGGCCCGTCACCTTCTGGTTCTGGCTCAGCTTCAATGTTCAAATTCAAATTAGCGTTACTTTCGCCGTATTCGTTTTTAACATGACATCTGTAAGTACCACCATCTGGGGCAGATGGATCCTACGAAAGCAATTATTTTAATGGGTTTTTTTTGGAAATAAATTTATAGAAAATACTTTAATTTCTAGGGATAATTCGTAAATATCCTCCTCAACGTCGACAATTTTAATTTTGATTTTGGACGATTCTTTAACGACATTGGTTCCCCTGAACCATGTAACTTCCGGTTTTGGTTTAGCTTTACATTTACATTTCATCGTAATAAGTGTACCGCTCTCATTTGGTATAATTTTGGGCTTTTCGATAAATGATGGTGCAAAACCATCAGCACTGTCGCCACCTGAAATGATTTATTCAAAAATTACATCCAGCTAGAGACAAGGCATTTGATTAAAGGCCATGCTCATGCAAGATATTGTCGAAAATTTAAATAAATTCAAATTGATAATCGATAGTTTTTCAGCTGAAACAAATACTAAAACATCAATATATTTTTTTTGGCGGACAATACGATTACAACAAAAACGACATGGAAGAGTTTCAGCCGGTTTCAGCATACCTTGGAAGTTCAGTGCAATATTAGCATTGCTTTCACCATAAACATTGAAAGCATTGCAACGATAATTGCCACCATCTTGTCGTGTGGGATTCGATATTTCTAATGTTAAAAGATATGTATCTTTGCCTGTTGTTTTACGGAACATTCGTACTCTTGGACTGTCTGCAATACTTTTATCACCTTGATACCAGGTAATATCAGGATCAGGATTTGCTTCTAGCACACATTCCATAACAAGAACATCACCGTCTTGTCTGATTGTCGGTTTTTTGGGGAATCTGGGCGGTTTACCATCTGGAATCCTATAGATATCTCCCAATATGAATAATTTGTTTATTATTTTATCAGTGAATTTCTTACTTTGGTTTTCCAGAACCTTCGAAATTTAAATTAATTGTAGCTACACCTTGTCCATATCTATTTTTAGCGATTGCTCGATATTCGCCTTTATCACTATTTTTAACATTAATTATCTCTAATCGCGCTAAATAATAAAGTTTTTGATCTTGTTCCATTGTAATTATATATCTGGAACTTTCTCTGATTTCTTCCTGTCCATGGTACCTAAAATTTTCCGATAATTTTCCAAATAAAAAAAATAATAATTTATTTTCTCTTTGTTTCGCTTTTATTCCCGTCAAATACACACCATTGAATTACAGGTTTCGGATCCCCCACACATCTACATTCGAATGTTATTTTGGTACCATCGTCTGTCTGTCGTATAACTGGACGTTCAGTGAATGTCGGCTTAATACCATCCTCGGGAACTGGTGCTTCATCGCCTAGTGCAGAAACTCTTCTAAACTGGCTGTCATAAAAAGAGGACAGCCAGCAACACTCGCGCAATTACAATGATCGCCGAATAGAGCTCAGCTTTTAATAAAAGTCTGATTTTCTCATTGATAATATCGATAGATTTTCATACTTTGCAAGAACATGGCCATCAATTATATTTAAACGATAATAAACTATACAGAAACGAAATGGGAATGATGGGGTGATTTTTATATGGGAAACGAACCTATATTCTAAGCTCTTTTATCACACAAAAAATCCCTGTACACGTATTAGAACTGGGAGGGTTAAGAAAATTTGCATTAAAAGCTGAGCTGAGATTAGGCTTCAGTTAGTCCATTGTATTGTGCACGAGTGATGACTTTAATTTAGCCTTAACGGCTGCTATTTTATTAAAATACACACGAGTCTTTCACCGTATTTTATTGCTAATTTTGTTGTAATATAAGGGGTGTAATTATGGATGGGCAGCTACATTGAAATCTTAGAACTTTGCAAAAGCTCTAACCAACGACGCCTTTGCACGGTTACAATAAATAAGCCAAAAAAATCAAGCTTGGATTAATCACTCATCTAATTTTTTATAAAACCTCATTTAATAAAGCTTTTGCCTCCTAGTCACATGTTTGTTCAAAAAAGAAAAAGAAAAACAAAAATTGTCAACTTACTGTCAAAATTGAGGCTGATTGTTGCGTTACTTTCACCCAACTCATTCTTTGCAGTTACCTTATATTTACCAGCATCCTCAACCGTTACGTTTTTTATTTCAAGGGTTGCAAAATACGAGTGTCCGTCTTTATCTATCCTCAACTAAAATTAAAATTTAAATACATTGTGCTTATTAATTTTTAATTATCAGCTATAGAAATTACTATTATTAATTAAATCAAGGTTTGTTTCGGAAACCACTGCCTTGAAATTATTTTAGTGGTAGAACGAAACAATAGGTTGTTGTTATCGTACTTTGGAAAATATCAAATGTTATGTGTATGTAGGGATATTACAAAAATAGAGCACACATGTTGCCAAGATAGAACACATAAATCGGCTATGAAAATAGTTGATTTTATCGAAAATTGTTGGGAAATTATGTCACGGTTCAAAGATGCAAATACTCAAATATTATTTAATAATACACATACTTTATGACGTGGTGATTCTTTGACGGGATTAGCATTGTGGAACCAACTGACGACCGGTCGTGGATCTGCTTGTATTCGACATTCAAACAATAGCCTTTTACCATCTTCCTCTTGACGTATAGCCGGTTTCTTTGCAAAAGTTGGGGCAAGCCCATCGATTTGCCTATAGAGATTATAAACAGATATATATAATAATTGTTTACTTTTTTAAAAAAAATGTTGTTTTTCAGCAACGAACAAAATTTATTTTCGTATTATTGCCAAAATTTCAAGCCAAAACATGACTGATGACGTAAAGATTACGCGTCTTAGACAGATGAGTAATTGTATAGTCAAATTTTGGCAAAAGTGTATTATTTCATGCGTAGGAAGAATCATCTTTAAAATATTTTATTTTAAAACATATCATTACTTACTTTTCTTTCGGTTCATCCATTGCTATAAAATGATAAAGAAAAAAAATCATTAGAATTATGAATATTTCGTAAAATCGATAAACTTCAACTTACGACTAAAATTGAGATTAATTGATGCAGCCACTTCTCCCATTTTGTTTTTGGCTTTAACTTTATATAAACCAGCATCTGTTTCAATAACATCGTCAAGTTCCAAAACGACCAAAAATTTATTAGAGCCTATTGATTGTATTTTGAATTTTGTCCTAGCATCCTCTGATAATAGCACATCGCTCCTAAACCATTGTATATCCGGTTTTGGATTTGATAATAATTGACATTCGAAGATAAGTTTATTGCCATCATCCTCCTGTCGTAATTGCGGCTTTTGTGTAAAGCTGGGAGCGAAGTCTTCAGCCACTCCCATGCTTTCAGTGATTCTTTGTTATTCTATAAACGAGAACATTAACTTGGCCCTACAAAGAAAAAAAAAGATTCTATCATAAAATTGTTTCCAACTAGTGTAATTTGGATAGAGTATGTCACGTGGCCAAGTGTTAGACAATGTTTAATTTAACGAATTTAGGTGTAAGCGCCAGTTCAATTTTGGGAGCTCCTTGTTGTAACCTAGATCCCAGTTACCAATATAAACACTGGTGTTTTATTTATTTTTGTGTTTGAGTATTAATGGTTTCCATTTGGATTTGGGATTGTTTTGTAAAATTGAATTTTATTGATGCGTATCCTGGAGCACCTGTACACTACACTAACAGGCGCGCACTGTATTTTTTTTCAATTAACGAACTTACTTCTTCAATGTAGAATAGCCAATCTATATGATCACCACTTCACTAAACGTCCCAATACACATATATTTATTTGTATATATTTCAATAATAATAATAATAATAATAATTAAATGAACAATCGCTTTATCGCAAAGGTACACTTGGGTCGTCCCGTCGCACAAACGCGTCGTCGTCGTCGTTCGTCCGTTCTAGAGGTAACTTTGTGGCCTCCAAAATACTGACTAAAGGAACAAATTGTGTATCCCGAATGTAAACCAGCATATGATCCCCCGCCAACACAGTACCACTCCCCCACTACCTGGCGTCGCGATGATCTGTTCCTTCGACGCTCTTCATCCACCCACCAATTCAACCTTCAAACAAGAATACCTGCAAGCATTAAAAGACCAAATTTTTCTAATCATTCCCCACTTGATGACTGAAAATCAGTAGTACATCGTATGCGATAATATTCTAGAATTAATAACAAATACAAAATAAATTTAGAATCATATATCGTTTAAGATTTAAAATGCCTAATAAGTGAATAATGGCGCTGCTAATTGTAATGAGTAATTGTTCGTTTTTCTATTGTGAGTTTGTTTGTTTGAAGTAAATTGGGTGAAAATCTAGAATGACACAGGATTCTCGTTATAATAAAACATGTATACAATTCTCTCGAAATAACCGTAGGCTCAAGTATTTTTAGAAGAGAGCAAAGAAAAAGAAATGTAATCTTATACATAGACGTGAGCCATGCCAAGCCATATAGGGCGGCACGGCTCGAATATAAACGACAGTAGACGTTCGTTGCGACGACCCAACTTATTCAAAAAGACGCCTGGCAATAAAACAACGCTCCCGACGACGCATCTAATACTAAAACAACAATATTACTAAGTATAACACGATACTAGCGCTCTACTGACGTCCAGCTTAATTGACCACAATCAACACTGTTTACATTAATAGTATGTTAACGTCTTAGAAACCTACATTTATAGAGAATTAAGATGCGTCTGCAAATAAACAAAATATTAGCCCCAATATAAACAATATTTTTAATAAATATCATCTATACGATAGATAAATAACTGTAAGATAAATATAATCTTGGATCGTTAAAGATCGATAGAAACCGAGATAAACTAAGACCAGACGTCCATTTCCAACATAAAAAATCTAAATTAAACATTCGAATTCTTCAATCGATCAACAAACAATATAATTCTAATGAATTTTCACCAAAATATTCAACCAGTTAGTTTGAAAACAAACAATCAATTTATGATCGATCAAATATTCATAAATAAAAACATTATTTCCTGGTAGATTGAAAATACTTCTAAAATAAAATTTTCTTATAGCATTACTAAAAATATTTGTAATTTATGACAAAGACAAAATTAGAAAGTTTTTGTTTCTAAAGAAAATTGCAACACTATTAAAAATTATTGCCCGGCGCATCCACCATTTTTCCATACAAGTTGTTCGTTAATTTTATAAAATTTTCTCGACAATTCTCTTTTTGTATATTTTTACTAGCACCGAGATTTGTTGAATTTAAAATATTACCTCGACTTATCTGTCAGAAGGCGTGCTGCTTATTTATTTATTTAAAATACTATTTTTACCAAGTATCGGATAGTTGGGGATTTGCTGCGAAATTTGATTAACTTTACGCGGGATTCAAGGAAAAATTCGCATGTGAAAGCCGCATTTTGCAAAAAATCAATCAAACACTATTACTGATAAGCTTACAAAAATAGGACGCTTGAATATTTTTTACTAACAATGTCCCTATCAACAATACAACAGATGATTTGCATTATATTTTGATTGTTTTCAATTGATAATCTCTGAACAATTAAATTAAACTGATTTTCCACAAAATAGTTTTCTTTCGATTTTTTGAAAATAAAATTGATTCTTTAGAATTTAGCTCAAAACCATATTAAATGTGTCTGGATCTTTTCAATGCCAAAAAGCACTTGAAACCTGAACTTAAAGCAAAAAATGCTGCCCGAGAAGGATTATGGGCTCGCCCATGCTTTGAATCGTCCTCCAGGACTTCTCTCTTATGGAAGCTCAATTTGATACACAAGCCCAATTTGTGTTACATTTTATAAACCTTATCTATACGTGTCACCGGACACGTTTCGCTGATTTTTCGGTATATTACACGCATGGATACCAAGAATTATTATAGATTCTAATTGTTGGGAAACTGAATGCAGTTCAACTCTTGGAATTCAATACAAATATTGCTTTGCTTAAATATAGTCTGTGTTGAATTCTAGAATCTTTCCAGATTGTTTTCAGTACAGACTGAAATTCGAATTCTGCTAGTAGTTGTTTTCTAGAACAAATATTTATCGGGTTTTTCTCATGATGATTATTGTTACTATTGGTGTCACGTATTTGTCTAGTTTTTTTATGTCTAATACATCTAGCTACTAACTATAAATTTATTTATAATGGTTGCCAAAATTCGCCTATATTTTTAATTTTCTCTCTGTTTTTTTTCCTCTCATCGTTCCCCCAATTTTATAAGTTCCAACTATACGAACATATTTGTTATTTTGGCGCGTTATCAATTCATCTTATTTCTCAATTTCTTTTCAATTTTTGTAATTTTTCTCTAAGCTATTCTGATCAAATACCTACATATTAGTAGATTGATAACAATAAACCGAATATAAATACATATCCTTGTGGACTTTATTATTCATGCAAAGTTAAATATAAATTGACGATTGCAACAAAACATCTGACTTTTCATTAGCTATGACTTCCTTTATAATCGAATCATCAAAAACCGATTATTGCCAAGCAAAGTTCGAATACATCCAAATAAATTCAATTATAATTGACTCATACTGGTTGTGATTTAATTTGTTGACACTGGCCGTGTTTTGTTTTATTAAACGCTGATGAAATGCGGTCGATTTGCGGATAACACAGATAAAAATGTATAAGAGGGCGTGTTGTTTAAGATATTTCAGTAGGACGATATGTATGTTCCTCAAATTAGCACACACTCTATATTTAACCTGGCCAGTGTATTAGAAATTTGCAAAAGACTTTGGCAACAAAACGCTGGTAAATAATCTTTTTCAATTTAATCATATCGCGTTTTTTCGACTTATCAAAACAATTATCAGACTATAATCATCATTATAAGATTTGATATAAATTAATTCGATGATGATCATTGATAGTTTACGTTGAATTCGGAAAAATGTGGATATGTTGGATCGGTAATCTCATTTCTATTTTTTTTTCATAACAGTTACGACATTTAACTTTGAAATATTTTCTAGAGCAATTTTCTGAAAACAAATTTATATAGGACACAAAATAAAACACGAAAAAACGACGATTTTCGACGATTATTTAGGATTATTTAATTGCAAATTTTCTATTTATTGCAATATTATTCCCGAAAATGCTTTCACATATTGGCTACTAAAACTAGACCAGTTAAATATATTTGTTATTTTTATATATGAAGTTATTAATAATATTTGTGTTGAAATCAAAACAGTATCCAATTTGAGCGATTCGTTTACGTTTGTTTTGCACTCGTTGTTTTCTTTTTAATATTTTAGAAAAATGAAAACAAACCGTAATGTACACAAATTTTCAAAAATATAGAAACTTTCCATTTTAAAAAAACATTAGAAAATTTACATTAAAATAAAAATAGATGGGGGAAAAATATAAAATATTTAATTGCAACACCAACAAAACTTAAATAATTACACAATAAATATGTTGATTTATTTTATAATTATTGTGCGTTAAAACTTCACCCTGAATTTACAAAAATCATCATCCCTATGGTTTTGACGATAAGAGAAGATATCTCAATAACATGCACATGCAAAAAATATTCACCCTTAGTTGAAATGAACCCCAGATTTCAAATTGTCTTAAAATTGATAAGAAAGTAATCGAATTCTTGGTAAATTTAATACTTATTTGAGAATTACCTTGTTGATATAATTAACATAAATAAACAAATCCATCGTCCCGCGTGATTCATAAACTTATCCAAGTCAAAGGCAGTTATCTACAAATTAGTTTTTGATTCAAGAGCACGCCCATAGAAGTCGCTATAAGTAATTAAAAAAACTTGTTATATTATACCACGTTGCTACTGTAAATGTATTCGTATAAAACTCCTATTAGTTGGCGGGCGATTCGAATAATACTTTAAGCATTTGTAGAGGACTCCTCAGGGAATATTTTAGCAGTTTGGCAGCTCATTTGCAAGTGGGTCAAAAACATATATATAATAGTATTATATATATGGTCAAAAACGACTTTTTTCCAGCAATGTCGAAATTTTCACCACTCAGCTGTACACGTAAAATGACTTGAAATGACACAAGAATCCTCGTAAAATAATTTTTTGTTACTTTTAAAAAACAACCCTCTATATAATAAATTTTTTAATTACCTTTATTGTCGATAAACTGTGGAAAATTACCAATGTAATTTCGACTAATCCCTCAGTATTTTCTTGTAGTTTTTACTGATAGAAAAGCTTGCAATTTTTAAGTATAAATCTATAAATTACAGATTTTAAGAAGTTTGAATTTAGTTAATAAAAAAGTGTTTTTTACGAAAAAATTTATTGAAATACGGTAACAAAATTTTAATGATACATTGAAAATATCTAACTCAATTTCACGAACAATACATTAATAATATTAATAATAACTACAGGTTGAACCTGTAATGAATATGAGTAATGATCTAATATATTATCAGAATTATTTTCAATCAAAAATAGCAAAGTGTAACGTAAGAAATTGCTTGATAATAAAACTATAACAAGTTACTATCAATTTATCTAAAAAATGTATCAAGCTACGCCTCACGTTTTCATTTGATGGAAATAATTCTAAGATATTACATAAAATTAACTTTAACAAAGGAACATAAATATGAAACGAATAAGAAACTTAATGGAAAAAATATATGAAATAATCAATTTTGATGATCACCATCATCATCTTCTTCATCATCATCCTCTCCATTGTCTTCCTCCTCTGGATTACCTTCACCAACTGGTATAGGTTCTGCATCGTGTGTTGGATTGGGATTTGTTACCGTAAATCGTGTTCGAAGGTGATTAGCCAAACCGGGATTTGATTGTTGTAATTGATTTGCTAAAACCGAACCTCTGTAACAACAAAATTCAAGTTTATTACCTTTTTTCTAAATTTAATTCAATAAACTTACAACTGCAATAAAATGTCCAAATTAGGGGCGCCAGGTTCGTTTACTAAGCCGGCCATCCTTGAAAACAAAAGGTTATTAATCGTGATTATGGTAAATTATGGATAAATCTTACATGTGGCCAAATTCAGGTGTAGACATCATTTGTGATGCTAAGTGTAGTAGAGTTTCATTGTTTAGAAACTCGAACATTCTGTTCGGATCACCTCCAGCTGGACCAGCAGCGCCTGCAGCTATAAAGTTTTACCATTTAAATAAGCGATTAAATTTGACAGAGAAAATTTACGTTGTTGTTGTTGTTGCTGCTGCTGCTGCGGCTGTTGTTGCTGCTGCTGTTGCTGTTGTTGACCCAATTGTTGTTGTGCTATCATCAAATTCTGATGATATACCTGATTGTTAGGCTCCGTTTGGATCGCCGACTGGTAAGCATCACAAGCCTCAGCATACATGCCCATA
The DNA here is from genome assembly GCA_037464815.1 of Mylabris variabilis. NCBI lineage: Eukaryota > Metazoa > Arthropoda > Insecta > Coleoptera > Meloidae > Mylabris > Mylabris variabilis. The sequence continues at coordinate 1,006 of JAZBGW010002636.1, read as the reverse complement.
TTAGAATATGCAATGCCTAAGCGGCCATAAGCTTTGCCGTACTGTGGATCCAATCTAATTGCATTTTTGCAATCACGTATAGCATCATCGTTGCGATCCAATCTGGTATAAGCAGCGGCTCGGTTGCAATAGTAAACAGCATTATTTGGATTATTTTGAATAGCTCTAAAATATGTAGAAATATTAATTATTAATATCAAGATCGGTAAATAATAATTTACAATGTGTATTCTGATAACGCTGATTCGTAATCACCACGTTGCATCGCGTTATTACCAGTTAATTTATGTTGTTCTGCAACAGCTGGATCAAGCGCCTGTAAATTGGATTAATTTTATTCAAGTCTTTAATCGTTGTTGACAGTTACTTCATTTTCTCTATTGGCGATCAATTCCAAAAGATCTACTGCTGGTAAATTATCACGTCTCTCAGGGATATTGAATGCAGTTTCCAAACACTGAATAGCTACATCAATTGTATCCCGTTGTTCTTCTCCCAAGTTATTTACCTCCTCCGTTAAAAATTTAAGAAAACTATTTACCAAGGCTAGTTTGCTATTTCTGTTATCCTTAGCCATTTTAACTGAAAATTGGAAATTCAATTATAATTACAAAGTTAACCTCATTGCTTCTACATGGTATAAAAACCATATTTCTCACCTTTTTTTAATAAATTTTAACCGCCTAATATTTGAATAATTTTACTAATCAAATAAATTAATTGTAAATTAATGTTAAGAAAATAAATTTAAATAAAAATATTTAAAAATCATCGATGAAAATCCAGCCTTTGCAAATATAAAATTTGAGGTTAACCAGGCTTTTATTCGCTGACCGGTAAAACACCTAAGTGAAACTCAATTGGACCACAAAATAAGAGCGATTTTCAACTTTAATAATTTTTTTACATTAATTAATAAGTTATTGCTTCAAATTAAAACAATGGGAAATTATTAACTAATACAGTACAATATTTTTTACTCAAAAATAAAACCACTTGTACTGCG